>JAMXBC010000009.1:98244596-98474596 GCA_024138005.1 Lumnitzera racemosa
AATTTTTTTTTAAAAAAAAAATTTTTTTTTTTGGGGGTTTTTCCCCCTTTTTAAAATTTTGGGAAAATTTTTTTTCCCTTTTTTTTCCCCCTTTTTGTTTGGGTTTTTTAAAGTTTTAAATTTTTTTTTTAAAAAAAATTTTTAGGGTTTTTTTTTTTTTAAAAAAAAAAATTTTTTAATTTGGATTTTTTTTGAAAAAAAAAAAAAAAATTTTTTTTAAAAAAAAAAAAGGGAAACCGGGAAAATTTTTTAAAAAAAAGGGGGAAAAAAATTTTTTCCCCCCCTTTTAAAAAAAAAAAGGGGGGTTTTTCCCGGGGTTTTTAAAAAAAACCTTTTTTTAAATCCCCCCCCCTTTTGGGTTTTTTCCCCAAAAAAAAAAACACCCCCCCCAAAATTTTTCCCCCCCTTTGTTTTTTTTAAAAAATTTTAAATTTTTTTTTTGGGAAAAAAAAAAAAAATTTTTTTAAATTTTTTCCCCCAAAACCAAAAAAATTTTTTTTTTAAGGGGGGTTTTAAAAAACCCAAATTTTTTTTTTAAAAAGGGGTTTAGTTTTTCCCCTTTGTTAAAAAAAAATTTTTTTTTAAAAATTTTTTTTTAAAAAAAAATTTTGGGGGGGGTTTTTTTAAAATTTAAAAAATTTTTTTTCCAAAAAATTTTTGGGAAAAAACTTTTTTTTTTCCCCCCCCCCCCCCCCTTTTTTTTAAAAAATTTTTTTTTTAAATTTTTTTTCCCGGTTTGGGGGGGGGAAAATTTTTAATTTTTTTTTTCCCTTTTAAAAAGTTTTTTTTTTTTTTTGGGAAAGGTTTTTTTTTAAAAAAAATTTTTTTAAAAAAAAAAAAAAAAAAAAAAATTTTTTTAATTTTTGGGAAAATTTAATTAAAAAAAATAAAAAGGATTTTTTTTTTTTTTTAAAAATTCTTTTTTTTTTGGGGTTTTTTTCCCCCCCTTTTTTTTTTTAAAAAATTTTTTTTTTTTTGGGTTTTTTTCCCCGGGGGGGAAAATTTTTTTTTCCCCTTTTTTTTTTTAAAAAAAAAATTTTTCCCCCCTTTTTTTTTTTTAAAATTTTTTAAAAAAAAAAAAAACCCCCTTTTAAAAAAAACCCCCAAAAAAAAATTTTTTTTAAAAAAAGGGAAGGGGTTTTTTTAAACGGAAAAAAAAGGGGGGGTTTTTGGTTTTGGAAAATTTTTTTTTTTAAAAAAAAAGGGGGGGAAAAAACCCCAAAAAAAAAGGCCCCCGGAACTTTGGGGTTTTTTTTAAAACCCTAAAGGGGGGCCAAAGGGGGGTTTTTTAATGCCCCCCAAAAAAATTTTTTTTTTTTTTTTTTTTTTAAAAACAAAAATTTTTTTTCCCCTTTTTTTTTTTTTTTTCCCAAATTTTAAAAAAAAAATTTTTTAAAATTTTCCCCTTTTTTTTAAATTTTTTTTTTTTGGGGAATTCCTTTAAGGAATTTACCCCCCCTTTTTTTTAAAAAATTTTCCTTTTTCCCCCCCCCAAAAATTTGGAAAAAAAATTTTTTTTTTTAAACCCGGGGGGGTTTTTTTGGGGTTTTTTTCCCCCCTTTAAAAAAGGAAAAAAAAAAATTTTTAATTTAAAAAATTTTTTTTAAATTTTGGGTTTTTTTTAAAAGGGGGGGAAAATTTTTGGGGAAAAAAAAGGTTTGGGTTTTTTTGGGGTTAGTTTTTCCCAAAAAAAAGGGGGGGGGGGGAAAAAAAAAAATTTTAAATTAAATTTTTTAAAATTTTTTTTTTAAAAAAAAAAAGGTTTTAAAAAAAGGGGGGAAAATTTTTTTAAAAAAAGGGGGGGGGTTTTTTTAAAAAAAAGGGGGAATTTTTTTGGGCCCGGGGGTTTTTTTTTTAAAAAAAAATTTTTAAAACAAAAAAAAAACCCTTTAAATTTTTAACCCCTAAAAAACCATTTTTTTTTGGTTTTTTTTTTGGGGGGGCCCCTTTAAAAAATTTTTTAAAATTTTTTTAATTTTTTTAAAAAAAATTTTTTTTTTAAAAAAAAATTTTTTTCCGGCCCATTTTTTTTTTTAAAAAAAAAAAATTAAAAAAAAAAAAAATTTTTTTTAAAAAATTTTTAAAAAAAAAAAAAAAAGGGAAAAAAGGAAAAAACAAAAAAAAAATTTTCACATTTTTTTTCTCAATCTTCACATCATTAAATAAATATAAATCTTCTAATCTGGAAGGAATAGATTGAAGCAAAATGTGTAATATATCCTTTCTCTATTGCATAACTCCACAAGCACCACCTTCCCTGTTTATCTTAGATTTATCACTGCATGATGGACTTAAATAAATATTAGACAGCGCAGTATTACCTGACTGCCAAAAAAGTTTCTGTTCACAGTACAGTCAAGGCCCCCAATAAATTCTTGCCCTCCTCTTTTCTGGCCTGTACAATCCAGTTTCACTTTATTAATTTCTCTCAAGAGAACATGAAGAGAACACTGTTTCCCACATGGTGAAAAGAATACAAGATGGAACAACATGTCACTTTATAGAGAGGGAAAGGATAGCACACCAATAACATTGTCAGCTAGGAAGATAAGCCCAGCACAGGTTCCCCAAACAGGTTTTCCCATCTTAACAAACTCACGCAGAGCAGGAAACTGCAGATGAAAACATTGTGAGCAAAAAGAGCAGGATTTAAGCCAAGCATATGCAATAAATGCATGAAAGCAATCAATCACTATTCTACCTAAAGACCAGTTATTTCCGCTTTCATCACATTAGAAGGGAGAAGTAAGACCCATATCTAGTTCAAATTACAATAAAGCATTCTTGACTTGCTTTTAACCACAGTCAAAATGGAAAAAGAGTACTAACTTTCCTATTAATTCCTTTTGACCAAAAGATAGGGATTGGAGCAATGTCTCAACCAAAATTAGATGACTTTGTTTTGGATTCTATTCTTTTGGTGTGGGAAAGAAAAAGAAGAAGAAATATAAAGTGAAATTTTCCTCAATCTGAACTACATACCTAAGTCATAATCAAAACCAGAACCAACTTAACCTCAAATAACAGATAGACCTTTATCAAGTATCAACCATACAATATATATATATATATATATATATATATATATATAAAGGTCAATCAACTATATAAAATATTTGAAGCTATGAAAAACATCATCCCAAATAATTCATCAAACTTCAATATTAATTTGACCCATCATGTGAGATTCTACCTATTGAAATATAAAGTACTAGCTAAAGAGTAAACACTTCAAACACAGACATCAAAACACATAGCTTTCTGCAGTGATACCATCCAAAAGTTCATTTTTGCATACATGCGTGCAATTCTAATATTTATTAGACATTTCTATGATTCCATAGCAGAAATGGACTGAAATCCTTCCCTTTCAATAATAATATTTCTCTGTCAAAATTCCAATTTCGTGTCTCCTAAATTGAGTCTGTCCATCATAAATGGTATAACTAAGTGGCACTTGTTTTGTGGAAAATGTTCTCCATACTTTCTTCAACCTTTGTTATATTTAAATTGTCAAACACTGACCTAGCAATGTAAACAAGTTGTGGCTTTTAGTGACAAGTGAAAGTAAAAAGAAAAGGTGGCAGCAGACGCCTAATGGTCATAATATGCACCATGGCAGATGAATACGGAAAATAAAGGGGATGAGTTACATCTTTCGAAAAGACGAAATCTTTTTTCCTATTGTTCCTGAGTGTTACTCGCCACCATCAAAGGTACGCCATCATGATTGTTTTTCACTACCACTTACCACTAAAAGTCGCTGGTATCCACAACATCCTGAGATTATTATAATACAGATGATAGTCATGAATTTTTTATTACAACAAATATCAGAAAAATTCCAACGAAATGTTCTCCACGAAACAAACACCCTACAACCATATATCGTGAATTAGTAACCAATGACCTGACTTACAACGAGTAACAAGTAATTTATGATTTAAAGAGGCATTGTACAAAACAACAGTCCCGAAATTTATGAATAACATTAAAATAGCTGAGAATTAAAAAGGAAAAAAATAATGAATTTTTCAACACAAAAGACAGAGGTAACAACAAAAACACCAAACAGAAGGATTAAAACATAAAGACGCAGAATTTGGAAACGAGAAAAAAAAAAAAAAAAAAAGAAGCTACGAGAATAGGAAAACGACCAGGTTGTGGTATTCGGCGAGTTTAGCCATGGTGGTGCTTTCACCACCAGGAATGATAAGAGATGTAACATGCTGAAGCTGCTCTGGTTTCCTAATCTCCACTCCCTTGACTCCAAGCCTCCTAAGTGCTGTTTGGATTGAATTGAATAACACATACAAAATGAAAACAACCAAAAAATAAAAAAAAAAAATAATAACAATAACAACTTAAGCAGAAACAGGAAAAAAAAAATTGAGAAAAAAACAGCATGAATGAATTTCAACGTGCCTGCAATGTGTTCGTTGAAAGAACCCTGGAGAGCGAGGACGCCAACGGTCATTGTGGTGATGAGAGAGAGAGAGAGAGAGAGAGAGAGAGAGAGAGAGAGAGGAAGTGTTTGTCTTTGCCGAGTGGAGAGGAATGGGAACAAGGTGGGAGGAGTGGGAGGAGGAGGAAGGGAGACGTGGATCAATTGAATTCAATTCTTGTCTGCGCCTCCGGGTTTGCGGTTACAGTTAAGGCCAAGAGTAGGACAGGGCCTTATTGTTCCTGTGGTCCTTGAATATATTGTTATCCTATGTCCTAGGTTCTGCTGAACCCCTGCTTCCGGCTGCCCCCCATGCTGCTAGTCTTAATCATTGGACGGGAAGTCGTACAACATGTAGATTACGTGGTCAAGTCAGGTGGACCGCCTTACCCCCGCCTCGTATTTTCGCAAGTTTGGTTGATTACCCCCTTATAAATCAGGGCCAAAATTTTTAGTTCAACCTGCCTCGTAATAGTAGATTAAGTAAGTTAATTTATAAATTATATTATCTTTTATTTTTTTATGAATGTATTATATAAAATATTTATAAATTATAAATCCTAATTCATAAGCTTATTGATTTCAATATATATTTTAGTTTTTGTTTGTTATAAAATTTAAATTTTATTTCATTTAAGAAAAATAAAGTTTCAATATTTTCACAAAAATATATTAATAATATGTATACATATATTTACATTAACATTTTTATAATTCATAAAAATCAAACATAAAGATAAAAGAACAAAAAAAGAAATTATTTCTTGAGCTTATTTGTCAACATATCATACCGTATTTATAATTAGCTTTACAAAATAACAATAATCATATAATCCACGATATCAATATAATGATCAACTACATTATACAAGTATTTTGAATGTTTCATATAAATGGGTCTATAAAGTGACAATTTACTATATTTATTATTTCCTATTACATATAGTTAATAATAAACATATTATTACCATATGATATAGTATTGCTTAGATTGTAATGAATGAAATTGTTCTGATTGAAATGATATGTAATTTCAACTAAATTTGTGAAAAGCTTTATCTTAGATCCAAAATGTATTTAAATAAAGAGTTTTATATAAATACGGGCTCTTTTCCCAAAAATATTACAAATATGACGCACAAGTGAATATACCTTTAGTTAATTATGTTTTTTACATTGAAGGCATATTCACTATATGCGCGTTTAGTAAAATTCTTTATAATCAAAGGCACGTGTAGTGCATGCACCTTCACCACGCGACCAAAGCTCATTTTTATCTATATCAATTTCTGAAATTTCAAAAATACCGAGAAAACTTAAGAAAACCCATAATTAAAGTATCAGACCATTTCTTTACACGAGTATACGTTTGAAATAAGTAACAATTTATAACTTATCGGCATGTTATTTATTTATTTTTATTTTATTAATAATCGACATTATGCAATTTTTTTTAGAAGAAAATTTGTTACATTATTACTTAGATTTCGTAATCGTAAATGTACCGTAAGTTATATAAATTATTAATATTTCATAAAAATTTATTATGTGTTGTCTACATTTAAGAATGTTTTGTATTGTGGTATATAAGTTATATGAATGTGAGTATGAATAATGTTAGAATGTAAGCATGAGTAATGTTAGAATGTAAGCGAAAAATGTTATGTATATATATATATATATTTGGCATTTTTATTGTATTAAGTCAAATTAGAAAGTTAAAGTTAAGTAATTGCGTTGGCGACGTAGCTTACCAAGATAATTAAATGCATTTGGTAAAATTGTCGCTTGATGTATAAATGACATTTTTAATATCATCTAAATATTCGGTTTATTGTAGCATTACTAAGGTGAAAATAACAAATTATGTAAAAGTTATTATCTATGTGAACGAAAATATAGTGATGGGTAACTAAAGACCGGAGTATAATAAGAAGCCCATTAAAAAGTTAAAAATTAGGAAAGATTCGAACTTTTCTCATTTCAGTCGAAAAATTTAAGGATGTGCTGGAGTTGACCCGAGTGATGTTGAACTTGTGCATAGCCATCTCTTTTTCCATGATATTGGAGTTGTCTACAAGTTGATAGCCATTAAATATAACAAGGATGTTGAGAATTTCATTAAGATAGTGAATTATTTTGGAGAATGAAGTATTCAGGAAGTGTACATAAAGCATATTGGAGAATCGAGTGCCCGGAATGAGCATGAAATACATGAGTCAGACTATCAAACCCTTTCAGATCCCAATGTGCATTCAATAATGACCGGTGCAAAGTGTGGATCGATCAAATGAATTGTGCATAGATTTCTCTGAGTACGAGCATGTGAATATGATAGAAGAGCAGCTTGACGAAGCATTGGGTCTCATTATCGAATATGAAGAGTCTTATAATTTATATGTAAAGAGAATGCACATGGATATAAATGTTGATGATGGAGAGAATGTGGTAGATGTAAATGGTGATGAAGATGATGGGGATGGTGATGAAGATGATATTGGCCTTGAAGATAACTACGTTGAGGATTTAGGAGAGGCTTAAGTGAGACTATATGTTGGTGGGAGCAATGTGTCAGTCTAAACACTTTACGACGACGACTCTAGTAGGCCATACCATCGAACCGGTGAAGTATTGTCAAGCAGGTAGTTTGAAGACTTTTCATAAAGAAACAAACCTGTTAACAGGCTTGTTAAAGATCTTATCGCATTTTATAACAACCAGTACGATGGCAATGGCTACGCAACATTTAAGAATGACGTTAATGAAATGTATAGTAACATCATTAGCTCTGATGACTTAAGTATCGATATGCATTTCAACACAAAGAAAGATCTCATAAATGCAGTTAAGTCGTTCCACATAAGGAACTACTGTGATTTTCATGTGTACATTTCGAAATTGAATGTATATGCTGTATACCGTAACAAGAAAGAATAAGGTTGTAAGTGGAGACTACAGGCTTGTTTGAAGAAAGTAGAAGGTCTTTTCAAAATAACAATTCTAGAGGGTTTGTTGCAAATCGTAACCAAGAACAAATAAGGTGGGTTACTGGATGAGTCCAAGCTTGCAAAAAGCTAAAAAATGATTAATTAGGAAAGTGCAAAAAGGGCAAAAATGAGGAATAAAACAGTAAGTAAAAACTACGAATAGCTCCAAAGGATATGACATACCAATAGAACTTCCGAAGACTCACGGCTTAATTCAATATGACGCACGAATCGGTGAGGTGAGGTTACTCGCTACCTAACCTTGTTTAGGGGAAAGAATAAGAGTGATGCCAATAGTAAACAAACAATATTTAAGCAAGGAAGAAAAAGTACTCAAAGAGTGTATATTAAGAATTGATTTGATCTTCGTTACAAGTATAAAAGTATTTATACCCATAAGTCAAGGCAAGTTGTCTAAAAAGGAAAAGACAAAAAGAACATTTCCCAATGAAGTAATATACAAGATACAAAAGGGTAAAAATGAATATAAAAAAAAAATCATCGATGTAACGGATTCTGCACATGATATTGTATATATGACGATGCTACATTGGCGAGGTCGGTAGAAGATACAGACAAAAAAATACGGATAAATGGGCTTATCCAAGTAGGGATGGCTTAGTCAGTCTGGATTCTCTTTCTCAGCTTCTCGGCAAGAAAGATGTCAAGTAATTGGTCGGCTCGATGCTGGAAAGTAATCATTAACTCGGTATATTACAGAAAAATGGCCAACCATATGGTACGGCATAAAGGGTGACTTAGCAAGGAAGTACTCAGCCTTGATAGGGTGTCGGAACAAAAGGATTTGTCATGCTAGCTCTTTCTAGTTCTTGGGCTTGGCTGTAGGTCAAAGGTCCGGTAACCTCATCATTCCCTCTGAGTTGTTTTGGATTTGGGATCAAATCCGAATGGTGTTTGGTCAGTTCTCTATTAGGGTGACATGGACTAATGTCGGTAATGTTTAAGGTGTCAGAAATGCCATAATCCTCAGGAAATTCTAACCTGTAAGCATTATCATTGATTTTCTAGAGGATTCTGAAAGGTCCTTTCACTCTTGTAGATAATTGGTTCCTCCTTTTGTTTAGGAACTTTTCTTTACTGAGGTGCAACCATACTAAGTCTCCCCACTAAAATTGTTTGGTCGACCTACCCTTAGCCTTTTCTTACATTCTTCTAGCAGCTTGGTCGATGTGTTGAGTAACCTTATCATAGATTTGCTAAAGGGATTGTGCTTTAGCTATTGCGTTAGGGTTCTCTTACGCGGGTATTGGTACAGGGGCATGGTTGAAGGATAACTCGGGATTGAATCCATAGACCACCTTGAAGGGAGTCTGCTTAGTGGTGTCATGTACTGTTCGATTATAGGTGAACTCGACCACTGGCAGGCAAATATCCCAATCAGCCAAGTTCTTGCTTACTATAGCTCGGATAAGTAATCTTAAAGTACGATTAACCACCTCTGTTTAGCCGTTAACTTGGGGGTGATATGAGGTACTTAAGAGTAATTTGGTTCCCATTCGATACCATAGGATTCTACAGAAATAGCTCAAGAACTTTAGGTTTCTATCAGAGACTATACTTATCGAGATGTCGTATATTTGTACAATCTCTTGCAAGAAAAGAGAAGCAATAGTCGAAGTATCGTTAGTTTTGATGTAGGGTACGAAGTGTGCTATCTTACTGAACCAATCCACAACGACCATTATAGAATTTTTGCCTCAGGCAGTTTGCAATAGTCCGAAAACAAAGTCCATGCTCAATTCAATCCACGTTCTTGTCGAAGTAGGGAGAGGCATTGCTTTCCCTTGTTCCGCTTGGCACTTGGCACTTGGCACTTGGCCTTCTTGCATATGGCACAACTTTTGATAACTCAGTGCACATCTTTCCTCATTTTTGGCCAAAAGAATCGATCATTTATCAGTTCACAGGTCCTCATTTCCTAAAAATGTTTGAAGAGATCTCCACTGTGGGTTTCCCTAACTAGTAGCTCCCTTGATGAACAAATCGACACATATAATTTCCCACCTCGAAACAAGTAGCCATCCTCCACATAATACTCGTCTATTGTCCTCCCATCCACGCATCGCGAAATTATGGGTTCGAATTGTGGATTCTCGGAGTACTGCTATTTGATACTCGCAAACCCTAATAGTCTGGTATGCAGTTATGATAAAATTGCATATTTCCTCGAAAGAGCATTTACAAGAATTCAACCAATCTTGTTCCTTGTCATTCTTTTATTTCTTGTAAAAAATGAGGACATCTGCTTGATATTATATCAACAATCATTCTTTATCACAAAATTGAATCCTTTAAAGAATTCAACTAATCTCGCCTACCGCTTCGACAACTTGGTTTGACTTTGAAGGTACCTTAGTGATTCATGGTCAGTATATATGACAAATTCTTTCGGCTATAAATAATGTTGTTATACTTGCATTGCTCGGATCAATGCCAAAAGTTCCTTGTCGTACACAAAGTAGTTCAGTTGCGGTCCTCGGAGCTTCTCACTATAGAAGGCAATTAATCGACCTTCCTGCATCATGACAGTACCTATTCCAATGCCCGATGTGTCACATTCCAGATCAAAAATTTTGTTGGAGTCAAGTAGTACAGACACCAAGGTAGAGGTCGATCTTGCTTTTATCTCGGCAAAACTCCTCTCCTCCTTTTCTCCCCATCGGAAGTCGGCGTTCTTCTTTGTTAACTCAGTAAGTGGAGCGACGAGGGTGCTAAAATTCCTGATAAACCTTTTGGAAAATGAAGCTAAACCGTAGAAACTTCTCACATGGGTACAAGTCAAAGGAATCGGCCACTCGATAATTGCTCGAATCTTTTCATCACTGACTCGTAAGCCTCCTCCACTAACTACATAGCCTAAGAATACCACTTCCTCCCGGAAAAAGCAACATTTCTTTAGAAAACCGAATAGTCTCTTGGCACAAAGGATATCTAGGATTGCTCTAAGATATTTACAGTGACTCAGCATGTCAACACTGTAAATAAGGATGTTGTCAAAGTACTCTACAACATACTACCCTACAACACACTACCCTACAACACACTACCCTATGAAATGTCTCAGCACATGGTTCATAAGTCTTATGAAAGTGCATAGGGCATTTGACAAGCCAAAGGGCATGACCATCCATTCATAAAGTCCATGTCGAGTCTTGAACGTAGTCTTCCACTCGTCTTTTGGCCTTATGCAAATTTGATGGTAGTTAGACTTAAGATCAATCTTGCTAAAAACCTTGGCTCTACTGAGTTCATCCAACATATGTTCTAGCTTTTGATTAGATACCTGTATTTGATTGTAATCATGTTCACAGCTTAGTTATTGACACACATTCACCAAGTTCCATCTTTTTTCGGTACGCACTAGAAGTGCAGGCACAGCGCAAGGGTTAAGGCTCTCTCTTACATAGCCTCTCTCTAATAACTCATTGACCTGATGTTGGAGTTCAGCAGCTTACTTAGGATTCATCCGATAAGCTGGCTTATTCGGCAGTATAGCACTGGGTACTAAGTCAACGCAGTGCTTTATGCCTTGAATTGGGGGCAACCCCTTAGGTACTTGTTCTGGAAATAGTCGGTATATTTACCTAACAACTCCTTGATATCCTAAGGTAACTTACCCCAGTCCTCCATTTCTAGCAGTTGCTTCACCAAAAAGAAGGTCGACTCATTAGCATTGATGGCCTCTCGGAGCTCAACTTTACTCATCATCAGAGCGTTCTTTAATTTGTAAGCGAGTTTCATTTGTAACTTATTAACTTCTCTCGGCGACATCAGATTTAGTGTAATCTCTTGATCATCCTTCTTGAATGTGTATGTGTTCTTATAGTAGTTACGCATAACTCTTCTGTCAAACAACCATGGTTTACCTAGCAACACATGGGAACCGCACATAGGTAATATGTCGTAGAGAATCTGGTTGGAGTAGTTCCTTATAGTGATCGGAAGTAGTATTTTCCGAATGACATGTAATGCTCCTTTCTTATTTAACTAGTGCAACTTGTATGGCCTCGAATGTACAATAGTCGGTAATTTCAGTTTTGAAATAAGATCAGTTAATGCCACGTTGGTACAGTTTTCACTATCCACGATGAGAGCACATACCTAATCATTCACCTTATAGGTTGTATGAAATGGATTCTTTCTCTATTCCTCTTCTCGTAAGGGTTTCACGTTCATAGTGTATCAGACAATCATGAGTAACTAATTTAAGTCCTCAAGAAACACGTCCTCTTTGATCAACTCTTTCTTAGCAGGAATCTCCTCCTCCTAAGGTTCTTCATCCATACTCTTTATTTCTAACTTCGGGATGTCTCCTTTGATGACCAGCGTCCGTCGATTCGAACATTGAGTAGCCATGTGTCTGCACCCCTAGCACTTGAATTGATTTGGCTGGTCTTCCTGCTAAACCCTTGCCCCTTCTCATAAGTTCGAGTCGGTACTTCATCATCAAGCCAACCTTTCTGCTCGGCTCTTACATCAACCTTCCTTCTCGGCTCGGTACTCGGCAAAGTTCGGTAACTTACTTGTCTAGGTTAGCTAGTCGGCATCCTCGCCAGTACTCGGCTCCTTATTTGCCTCTCTACTCACTAAGCAATCTTAACAGCCTCATCCATAGTGTCAAATTGTTAGAGCTCCATAACGTCTCGAATGTATCCTCTCAACCCAATAACAAACCTTAAGATTGTTCAAGTTGGTGGTTCCTTTACTTCGCAATGGATCATGAGCATTTGAAACTCTTGAACATATTCATTAATAGTTCGGTCTCCTTGTCTCAGCTCCTAAAGCCGAGTGAAAGAATCTTAGAATTAGGTTTCCAACACAAACTTATTTTTGAGCACTCTCTTTATCTTGAGCTAAGTGTTAATCTTTCGATAGCCCTCTCGTCTTCTTATGGCCTAAAAATTCTTTCACCACATGGCGGTATATCTAGAGAACTCAACAGCAGCAATTATCTCATAATCCTTATATTAATAGTAATCAAACACACGTTTTACCTTCTCTTCCCATTCCAAATACTCATTAATATTCCCAAATCCATTGAAACTCGGAATCCGAAGCTTCACATGGTCGGATGTTCTGGGGATTCATACACGCTTCTCTTCAAAATAATCTTCTTCCTCTTCATTAAGCTCTCTTAGGTCTAACCTTCACCTCCCTTGTCTACTAACTCCTCCACCTCAAACAGGTCAAGCTAGGTTCTAACCTATAACAAGTTGAGCAGCTTGTCGAGTGTTTTGCATGGCCTTAGTGGATCGATAAGATAACGCATGAACATCGAGGTTAGTTACCTCATCAAGCCCCTCGTCAATACTTTTAGGAATTCCTTAAGACCGTCATCTATGGTGGATAACTCCACTATCATCACTAGTACCAACATTCGTATTTTGGTATATCATTTTCCCTTACAGATTCAAAGCTCAAACAAATACTTCAGGAAGTTAACAATTAACAACGCAACAGTTAGATGAACTTAGTAACTTGCTATGTTTTAGATATGCAAAACAGAGTATAATAAAACTTCAAAAAGAACTAACTACAGTTCATACAAAACTTTCGCTCTGATACCAAGATATTGAGAGCCGTAACCAAGAATAGATAAGGCCGGTCTTGCAGAAAGCTCAAAAAATGATTAATAGGGAAAGTGCGAAAGGGTAAAATGAAGAATGAAATAGTAAGCAAAACCCACGAACAGCTCTAGAGGATATGATACACTAATGAAACTTCCGAAAACTCACGACACAATTCGATATGATGCACGAATCAATCCAGTGAGGTTACTTGCCACCTAATCTTGCTTAATGGACAGGATAAAAGTAATGCCGAGAGTAAACAAACAATGTTTACGCAAAGAAAAAAAAAGTACTCAAAAGTGTATTAAGAATGATCTAATATTTTCCAGTTACAAGTATAGGGGTATTTATACCTATAAGTTAGGACAACTTGCCTAAAAAGGACAACACAAAAAGGACAACACAAAAAGGACAACACAAAAAGGACATCATAAAAAGGACATTTCCTAAGGAAGTAATGTACAAAATACAAAAGAGTAAAAATGAATATACAAAAAAAAAACAATAATTGGTGCAATAGATTTTGCACATGATACTATACACATAGTGATGCTACATTGGCGAGGTCGTTAGAAAATGTGGACAAAAAGTACGAATAAATGGCTTGTCCAAGTAGGGATGACTTAGTCACTCCGGAGTCTCTCTCTGCTTTTCAGCAAAGAAGATACTGAGTAATTGGTTGACTCGGCGTTGGTGAGTAATCCTCAATTCGGCATACTATAAAAAAATGGGCAGTCGTACAACTCGGCATAAAATGTGAATTGGTAAGGAAGTACTTGGCCTCAGTAGGGGTCCGTTGGAATTGAAGCATTCATCATGCCAGCTCCTCTAGTCCTAAGGCTCAACTGCGAGTTAGAGCTCCAATAGCTTAATTCCTATTAGTATAGGCATATGTTTCCTCTTCCTCCTCGGCTTCAACATTCCCAACATTCTTCTCCTCCTTGAGCTCACTCTCATTAGTGCTATTTACTACATCTCCCTAGAGTACCATAACTCATCGGTTCGGACATTCAACAGACATGTGTTCGAAGCCCATGCATTTAAAACATTTCACCTTGATTTTCTTCCTTCCTAAGGTCTATCCTTTCTCATATGTCCTTGAGGTTGGCCTAACATTAGTTTAGTTCGACTGGCCTGATCAACTATCATCAGGTTAGTCATTTCTTGACACATCTTTGGGATCGAACATATAAACAAGCACTATAATGAAGCGAACTAGAAGAAATAAAAGAAAAGGTAGCAAAGTTTAAACAGCTTCAAAATGGATATGACACACCACTCGATCTTACTTGGTCTACAATTTACCGGATATAACTCATTGGTTCAAATTGAAGGCTCATTCACCATTACTCCTTGCTAAAGGGAATAAATAAAGTTAAGGGATAATGAGAACATTAAGGTTACTTAAAGGAAACGTAAATAATTTCTTTATTGATGAATAAATGTCTTGTGTACAAGTAAGTAGGGGTTTATATACACGTCTACTAGGATTACTTTACATGTATCAAATGACAAAAGGGTATTCTTACAATTAAGTTACATAAAACATACTAAAAGAGGTAAAAGAGACAAAAAATATTCAGTACAGAAAAGTAAGAATTATTTTGGAATATTGTATCAGAAGACATGTGTTGCTTGGTAGTTAGACATTAGAAATATTATACAAAGTAGGTAGAAAAAAAAAAAAAGAAAAGAAAGGAAAAGAGTTTACAGTTAAAGCTCGACCTAATCTAGATTAAGTCAAGGGCTAGTTAGTCTCATTGCCGAGTAATCAACTTGAGTTGGGGTTGGATGCTTGTGGTTGGCTCTGGGATTCAGCTCGGATGGTCTTAAGGCTATCTCCTTAGCTATCTTGATAAAGCACAGCTACTTAGTAAGAGCAAATGATGTATCTAAGAGCTCAATTATTACTAAGACTTACTGTAACAAATTAAAACCAATGGGTCCTTTAAAATATCAAAGAAACTTAGAGTGAGTAAGTCGATGAACTAACTAGAGTTCCTGAAGTGAAGTTACTTGGAGGATATGACCTACCTACAAACATAACACGACTTGACACTTCACTTGATATGACGCATAAGTTAATGTCAAGGTCTACCCGTTACTAATCTTGAGCTATTTAGCATTATTAGATAAGAGTGTATGAAAAATGGACTTGGAAAGAGTTGTTTGGCAAGATTAGTATATTCAATGTTTTTCTATCCAATAAGATGATTCTGGCTACAAGGAGAAGGAACTATTTATAGTTAGGGCAACATTATAAATAAAAAAAATTACGAAAAGGCATACACAAAAAGGGGATTCTTAGTACAAATGAAAAAGGGTAAAAAGGATAAAAAACAAAAAGGGAAAAGTAGTATAATGTCAAATGAAATGGACAGGTGGTAGTGCAACATTGGTTCCGTATAAAGATTCTCTAAGTACAGCAGTTGAGTGGAATTAAGGTGCGACGGCATCAAAGATTACTAAGACGAGAAAGGGATGGAGCAAGTATTAGTCGAAGGCCAAAAGAAAAGTCCTTGGCCTAAAGGAGAACATCTCGTCATTTAGCAGGAATCTCTCAGTGAATAGAGTTTGGATCATTCGGCATAAGAGAGAGAAAACAAAGTAGAGTATAACCTTTTGGAGCTTTCAAGGAATTTAGCCATCTTTCTTTTGTATAGAGTTTCTTGTCATTGGTAGGTTGATGAGAGAGAATTCTTCAAGTGAAGGATTGGAGTCTTTTAGAGCTGTGTGTGAATAAGAAGACCAGTGGTTGGCAACTCATCAATAAGTTTGACACATGTGAGGGTCTAGCAGTTAAATTGGTAGGGGATCAAGTCGAGATAAGAATTTTCATCTCGAATATGGCTTTAAGCCAGTATTCAAGTGAAGGATTGGAGTCTTTTAGAGCTGTGTGTGAATAAGAAGACCAGTGGTTGGCAACTCATCAATAAGTTTGACACATGTGAGGGTCTAGCAGTTAAATTGGTAGGGGATCAAGTCGAGATAAGAATTTTCATCTCGAATATGGCTTTAAGCCAGTATTCGATGAGTGAGTCTTTTGAGTCCTTTAGCTTTGCTGTAGGTGATCAGTCTAAGGGGCTAATTCCTATCATTTCTCTCCTTGATTTGGGAAGATCTCCTCGACTTGGCTTAAGTAGGTCCACATGGAACAAGGGTTTAGGAGAATGTTAGCCTAGCTTGACTTAAAGCATTTCTTCTCTTTTTTTCAACCCTTTACGCTATTTAATGGGTTACCGACCTCTAACCCACTTACTTATACACGCTTTAAAGACCTCCAGTCCTTTACCGTGAGAATTCTTTCTCATCATCTTGTCGAGAATAAGAAACCGTACACAGAAGAATGGTGGTTCAACTCCTTGAAAGCTACGGGTGGGCACATCTTACTTTGTTGTATTCCTTATTCCAGTACCAACTACTTTCTTGCTAAGGACCCTTTATTGAGTGATGAGAACCAAGGTCTAGCGCCAATTCTTACTTAGACCTCTAATTGCCGAGAGTTTCCTATCGAGTGACTAGATACAAGCCTTTACCCGTCGAGTATTTATCTTTTGGCCCTTACTTCTCTTTCGGCATCCCCTTACTTGTCTTGGTAACTCAAAGGTCACCACATCATGATCTAGATCAGCTGCTGCGCTAATTGGTTCCTTTGTACAGATCCATTGACGAGCTACCATCTATCCTTTTTTTTTTACCTGACATTATACTTTATTCATTTTGTCTATTGTCCCTTTTACCCTTTTTGTATGTACTAGGAATCTCCTTTTTATGTATGCCTTTATGTATTTTTTCTCATTTATAATATTACCTTAGGGACTTATTGTTGTAGACACTTAATTTTTGCCCCTCTATAGTCTTAATTTTTACAAAAAGGGTCCTAATTAAAAAAAAAGAATAAATATAACAAAAAAATTAATTCAACAAGATAAAAAATAATAAAAATTAACAAATAATGAAAATACCAAAAAAATAAAAAAAGGAAAAATCATAAAAATTTCGTAGATTTTTAGGAAGTAATTTATATTAGGAATAATTAATTTTACTATTAGTTTTAGTTTAGTTAAAAATTTTATTTTAAGGAATCGGATAGTTTAAATATAATTTAATTGTAATGAATGTTAAAGTACAGGCCAACGGCCTAACGGATAAGCATTGGAGTATTGGAATCGATTTAATTAGAATTCTTAGGTTTGAGTCTCAGCAGGTACCTATGTTTTCATTGTAATTAGATATGATATGATATGATTTGGTTTAGACTCTATGTAAACAACACACGTACAGAAAACGAGGGGGATTTTCAGATAGTAGGAATTAAAATCACGAAACAACCATGGACATACATACCCAAGTTTTGTTACACGCCATACCATAAGACAGCATCCAATCTCCAGCCACGCTCCACACACAACAAAGTGAAGCCAACTCCGACAGCAGTAAGTCCATAACCAGTTCTCGTCGCACAATCATGAACAACAACACACTACAGCAGCCACGCTCAACCACACCATAAGATCACCGACGAATAGCATCCTCCAATCGACTATTACACTACGCACACCCCTATCATGAACTTGCATACGAAGCTCTTGTCCACAACTACACCGCAATAATGACAGCAACTTTACACAAGCAAATGGCGATAGCTCCACAACCGAACTCTAAGGCCGAACAGATCAGCTACTCACTTGAAACACTTCAAACTCCGCTGCATGATCACCACTGTAGTTCCTTGTCGACCTGCGCTTCACGGCCACAATCTACATCTCATACTGTTTATGTCGTTACATGGCATGTACATTCACCACACATTGATTATGCAACTCCAACACCGAATTCAGCACAACCAACGTCACATCGCTGCAGTTCGCATGAAGACCAAGTGTAGAATACTGTCACATACTTCACCTCCCATAATCGTAGCTCTTCACACTCGTCGCTGCTGCATTTCATAGTACGCCATGCTGATTGTATTCCTACCGACCATTGTTGTACATGCACGGAGCACCCTCATTATCGTAGCATGCAATCGAACACATCCATGACTATTGTTGCATCCATCGACTTCTCACAAATAACAGCACATCACGGCAATTACAGCCAATCTCCAACCCCACTGTCGAATGCCCCATCATCGCCAACAACAACCCAACAAACCCAGAAGTGCAGACATAGCCAGCCGACAGTAAAATACGTAGCAACAGTGATCAAGTAAGCCCCAATGCTACTGTCCTTCACTGTACACCGAACAACAAATCAGATTCGATTTTAAGTTATTTATTTATTTACCTATTATTATATTATTATTTTATTCATTAGTTATTTGTTTATAACATGACATATCAATATATATATATATATATATATGCATTAGCTTAGGATTTTTTTTTAGCATTTAGTTTTTTAGAATTCTTCACTTAGAAAAATTATTTAAAAAAAATAAAATTAATAAATGATCCATTTTAGAAAAATACGACTTTTAGAGAGTTTTCATAAAATAGAATAAAAGACTTAAGAACCCTTTTAGAGTTTTTTTTGAAAAATTAAATTGATAATAACGTAAACTCGGTCGGTTTTCAAAATTAAAAGCAATCAATACACTAAAGATTTTCAAAAGAACTACGATCGTCTGATCCTGATTAGCGGGTACGTAGGCACCTTCGGGACGACGATAAAATATGTATAAATTTAGGTTCTTTTTTTCTTTTGATTTTATTTATTTATTTATTTATTTTTTAAATATTATAATTAGAAAAATAATTCTAATTTCGGTAAATAGATAGTAGTACCCGTTAAGGGTTTAATAGGTTAGCCCCCGAACTTGGAACCCTCTGGTTCTTCATTTAAAATTGAGATCAAAGACCGGTAGCCAAAATCGTAATCAATCCAACTAATTGGTTATGGTTATGGTTACGGTTTCTTTTTCTTTTCCTGACTTCGGTTGGGTAGCGACTCCAAAAGTTATTTTCAATAAAAAACCAAAATTTCTCAATTTCTTTAGTCGATGATTAATATTAAATGGGTTAGGGTTTAGTATTAATCAGGAAATGAGAAATTAATTTTAAATAAAAGAAATTGAAAAATCAGGCTCGACAATTGTCACGCCCCGAAGTGGCAAAGTCGTAACAGCCTCACCATGTAAACCATTCTAAGATAAAAGTTGGTCTTACAACTGCTATCCTAGACTTGATTTACACAAGGCGTCCACGATTAACCTACTTTAAAGTAAACAATTTTTAATTTAAATAAATCATTTACCAAAGAAAGTGAGAAAATATATATGTACACTATAATTCAATTATTACAATTAACATTTACAATGTTTTACAGTAATCTATTTCCTAGTTATTACATTATTTAGAAATGAAAAAATCTAAAATAAAGGCTTAGACCTTAAAAATATATGTTTGTTCTTTAAATGTTTTTTCTCACTCTTTAGGATCTAGCAGTTGTTAGCTTCAGAGTAGTTGTAAGCCGTTTCTTAGCCAGCACCTGCACGATGTCTATAGGGATGTGAGTAACCACAGCTTAGTAAGTTAAGATGGAAGACTTAAAACTATACTATAAATGTAACAAGGTTATCAACCAACTTATTAGGTGCAATGCATGTTCAAGCAAATGCCATCGCATGATGTTGTTTGGCCCATCGTGAGATTAGAGAAATTGCGCCCGCTTTAATCCGGGTTAAGGAGTTGCTATTAATGCAACAGCTCACAACCAAACCCAAGCTTATACAATGGAGACACCGCTCCTCCTGCGATTACCTTCGAACCATTGACTTCACCCTCGCCGCGACCTCCTCTTCTGTCATTTAATTCGACTAAGGATGAAGAAGGGACCATTATGCAATCCTGCGCTATCCCTTTCGAAGGGGTCGGTATTTGGCCGGAGAATCCTAGGTTCCCCTAATGGGTTGCCATGTAGGTCTGATTATGATTACGGGTCGTATATTTGATTAGGTCCAGTTTAGGGTGATCAATCATTTAACACAAATCATACAATACAAGCCAGAACAACAAACAGAATCATAGCATCACTCATAATCAAGCATATGCACACAACCAACTATCTAATAAGCACAATCAAGCATAATCTCAAGCCTCTAAAATATAGCAACGTATTAATCCCAACTTACTTCTACTCTTTGCTCCCTCACTCAAGGTTCCACTCGTTCAGGCCATTGCCAATTATCCCCATAACACAAACATGGTTTCATTTTTTCATGTAACTATTATAGGTTCGTTTTATCCTATAATGCTTATTGTTATCTTTTGTTTAGGGTTTAATATACCTAATTATCTAGGTTTTAAGTCTTTTACAATTCTTCTTGAATTGTGTTAAGTTCTGTTTTAGTTTTCGTATCGATTTCTAAATTAGATTTTTAACTCAATTTTTTATTAAAGATTTATATGTACACCCTAAGAAATCATTTTGACCCATAATGTGAAAGTAATCACATTATCTTCAGATATCCTAAATATCACTTTTAGTCTTTAACTAGTGTTCTAATCCATGCAGTATACTCGAATCCTAATTTAATCACCAAATTTACCTCCGTTATGAGAAAATCTTACATTTTTCATATAATTACTCTAATTTAAGTTACCTATCAGATTTATTGTATATTTCTATTATTATCATAATATTAATTTTTATTCTAATATTTTCTATTTATTATATTTCTAATAATGTGTATTATGTACTATTACTTATTATGTACATAATATATATCTAATATTTTTATTACTCTAATTACCATCTCTCAACATCAATTATCATTTCAAAATGTTTAAATTCATCCTAAATCAGATTTTACACCTAATTACTCTAATTTACAAAATTAACTTAAAATTTACTATTTTCCCCTATTACTTATTTATTACATAATTAACCTAATAATTACATCTAACACCCTGAATGCTACAAGTATCATACTTTATTAGATTTCAATATTCTAAAACATATAATTATTTACTAAATCAATAATTAACTATTTAATTACTTAATTAATCCTAAATTACCCATTTTATGCCTCATTTTAAGGCCTAAAAATTTATAAAATTAATTTTTAAAAACAGGATTCATAGCACTATTCTATATTATCTAATTAGTCTATAAAAAAATTTTAGGCTCAAAACTATACTCTTAAAGTCATTTATTTCTAAATCAAAACATGCTCGGTTTTACATAATTTCTTAAGGACCATATATCACGGGACATATTTTTATCAAAATAATATTTTTCCTAAAAACTACATACAAAAATATTTCAGAATAAAAAGTTTCATAATTTTCTAAGAATATTTAATATTTTTATAAAATTAAACAAAATCGGGCTGGAAATTGAACTCACCGATTTGGGTGGCTCTGGCCACCGTCGGTGGCCATGGGTCTGTTGGCCCACCTGAGCGCTGCCACCATCGTATGGTGGTGATGGCCGTCTACTCTCAACTACTCGTCAGGTCTAGGTTTTCCTCTAAGGCCCTAATTGCACAATTTTCTTATTTTTTTTTTCTTAACCCTAATTTTTCTCTCAATTTCGCCTCTCTCTATTTTACTCACTCTCTAAACTGACCAAATGAGCTTCTGAAAAATTTGGAGTATTTATTGAGTCTTAGGGAAATTATAGTACATTAATGAGACAAGATAATTGCCTTATCTCTTCTTTTTTCCACCTTCTATTTGTTGCATTTTAATTGGTTGATTTTTTTTCTTCAATTTCAGATCACCACGCCCCACTTATGGACTTTTCCTCATTTTTATATATTTTTCTTGATTTTTTCTTAATAATTTATGAATTTTCTTTAATTATTTATTATTATTTTAGCACATTTTGCGTATTTTAAGTAATTACATGTATTTCTACATACATATAAATTCATATATAGTATAAATAAATATTTCAAAATATTATTTTGGGTATTTTATGATTTTTAGTATACATAAAATTTATTTCTAGCGATTTGTTAATTATCGGAATATATTTTACGTATTTTCGATAAATAACGAGTTATGTACTTAAAATTTGAAATTTTTATATTCTTTTATTTTATTACTTATTTTCTTAAATTCAAATTTACAAGATCATTTTACTAATATTTCTAACTTTATTTATAATTTAGGCTCAATCGGATCTTTCAACTGATCAAAACCCTAAGTAACTGGTTGTGGGGCTTATACTTATTACAAATGGCCTCTTCTCTTTATAGCTAGAATCATCTTACATTTCTTACAGACATATTGAATATACTTGGTCCTTGTGAGACATTCTTATCTAAGTCCATTTCTATATACCCTTATCTAGTTTTACCGAGTAGCTTAAGATTAGTAGCAGGTAGATCTTGGTATTAACTTATGTATTATATCAAATGAAGTGCCAAATTGTGTTGTGTTTGTATGTAAATCACATCCTTCGAGCAGCTTTACATTAGTTATAAGCCTTAAATATAAGCTTTACAACTATAGGAACGAACTTGGTACACAAACTTTAAAGCGATTGGTTAAAGGATCTGATCAAGTCTAAATTATAAAATAAAGCTAAAAATATTAGTAAAAGTGACCTCATAATTTTGAATTTAAGAAAATAAATAATAAATATAAAATTTTCAAATTTTAAATATATTACTTATTATTTATTGGAAATACATAAAATGCACTCCAATAACTAATAAACCACTAGAGATAAATTATATATATATTAAAAATCATAAAATAACATAAATAATATTTAAAAGTATTTACTTGTACTCTATATGTATTTAAGCGTAGATAAGAATATGTGAAATTACTTAAATTGTCCGAAATTTGCTAGAAAATTATAAAAAAAATCAAAGAAAAATTAGAAAAAAAATTAAGGAAGTGAGAACAATCCAAATCAAGGTCACGGCAACAAGGGGAAAAAAATAAAAAAAAATGGACCAATTAAATTTAAACACTTCAAAAGGCAAAAAGAAGGAGATAAGGGTCTTATCTTGTCTAATTAATATATAAGAATTGCTTTATAGCTCTATAAATAACAAAAAAATTATAGGAGCTCATTTGGTTTGCTTGGAGTTGAAAAAAAATTGGAGAGCACCAAAATTTAGAAAAAAATTAGGGTTTTACAAAAAATTACACAAATCTATGCAGTTAGGGCAATTAGGCAAAACCTACGGATCACCACCACTTGGAACCAAACCACCACTACCACCACCACCACCACCACCCCACTCCAATTCGACCGTCTGGGCCTGCCAACAAGCCCTAGACTTGTTTTGGTGGCCATAATTCCAAGAACTAGGTGAGTCCAATTTTCCAACTGTTTTTTAAAAAATTATTAATTTATTCTAGAAAATTACGAATTTTGTTATTCTGATATTTTAGAGTATATAGATTGAGTTTAATTACATCTGTAAATATAAGGTGTTTGAGAAATCGAATGAAACTAAGTAAAACCAAGCATGTTTTAAGTTAAAAATAAATAAGTTGAGGAATGTAGTTTTAAGTTCGATTCTTTTTCTATAGACTACTTAAGTGATATTGAATAGTAACATGAAGCCCTTTTTCGAAAATTAATTTTCAAAAATTTTAAGTGATTTTTTAGCCCTAAAATGGTGATAAAAATGATTTTTTTATTAATTAAGTAATTAAATGTTTAATTATTGATTTAGAGGGTAATTAAATGTTTAGGGATGTTAATTTCTAATGTGGTAACATAATTATAGCACTTGGAGTTTTAAATACAATTATCATAGGGATTATGTAATAAATATGGATTAATTGATAATATGTACAAATGGAATTATGATAATTATAAAATATTGGGTTAGATTGGAAAATATAATGATAATATTAAACTCGATACACTAATCAGAATTAGAGTATATCGAGTGGGTTAGAATATTGAATTAAGACTTAGTATGATATTAGGATACTCAAGCTTGATATGATTAATTTCACATTAGGGTTCGAAACGTATTTTAGGATTTACTCATGGTTGGAATTGATTTAGAGTCTAAACCAGAATCAAATTCGGAAACTGAATCTCAAATTAACATAGAATGAATTGGTAGTAAATAATAGGTATATAAGGAGAATTGATTTAAATTATAACCTAGAATATATATATATATATATCATTAAAGTATAAATATCAAAAAGCGTATTTATATTATAGGATACACGGAGACAACTTAACTTGCAACTAATTAAGTGAGGGATTGAGAATTTCAAGTAAGTTGGGTTTAATACTACACTGTATTTTGGAGTACTATTTTAGAGTATTCGAAAACATATAATTATGTATGATTGTGATTGTAAGTAGTTTTATCATGTGTTTGTATATCTGATTTCATGTTAAAATCTATGTTGTGGTTGATGATTATTATGAGTGGATTGTTGTGGAATTGTTTGAACATCCTAAATTAAACCTAATCTTAATCGCCCCTTATACCCTAATTTGTTATGCATTGTAACCCTTTAGGGAATTATTAAGATTTTCCAACCAAACATTGACACCTTTGAAAAAGATAGTGCTGGATAGCATAATAGTGTTTTCTTTTTCCTTAGCCAAACTAAGTGACAGGAGAGTAAGTTGCAGTGAAGATGAGGGCATTGGTTTAAAGGATAGTCTTAGAGGGAAAGATGTCTCCATTAATCAAACCTTAGTTTGGTTGTGAGCTGTTACATTAACAGAAACTCTTCAATTCGGATTGGAGCAGGTGAAATTACTCTGATTTCAGAACGGATCGGACTACGTTATGTGATAGCACTTGCATGTTGCATTTCATGTAAATAATTGTTTGATAACCCTGATTGTGTTTATATACATTCATAAGTTTCCAATTCAACTTATTGAGATGTAGTTGCTCATACTTATATAGACTTTTTTGCAGGTTTTGACTTTTGATTTGCTATGCCGCGTTATAACTATTCGGAGGTTAGTTGTCTTTTGAAGCTATGAGGAGTGAGGATTAACTGGCCCAATGATCAAGTTTTATAGTCTTACTAGTATCTCTAAGATTAAGGACTGATATATGATATGTAAGTTAGCAAAATTGTTGTATTATGTAGAATCTCCTAGGAATTCTATGATAATGTGAATGTAATTATATATATATGGTTAAGAATTTAATCTTTATTGTAAATTTTCGCTAAAATCTTAATTGAACTGTTTACTTCAAAGCGAGGAGTCGCCAACACCTTGTGTAGATCATATCTATGATAGGTACTATAAGGTCAATTATTATCATAGGTCGGTTTATACAGTGAGACTGTTACGACTCTGTGACTTCGAGGCATAACGTTAGCTACTACATCCAGTTTGCCAACCTTACCATTTTGTTTTCTTAGATACTTCGAAGGACCTATTTGGTTCTCTTTTCTTATAGTAAGTCTTAATGATAACTGAGCTTCTAGACATGTCAATACTTTAATGGCCTCTTCTAGAGTATAATACCTTTGTACTTCTACAATATTATGGATCTCATAGTTGAGTTTAGAAATGAACCTCAAAATTGTATGAGCCTTAAGTTCATCTACGTTGGCTCGAATCATTAGCATAGGGAATTCTCTCACATAGTTATCAACAGATAGGCCTCTTAGGCGAAGTTCTTATAATTTAGCAAATGTGTCTTGTAAGTAAGTGTCAGGTATAAATCTAACCTTTAACAATCTTTTCATCTTATCCCAAATTCTTACTCCTTATCGTCTATCTCTCGTTCTGGCTACATTTAGATTTTTTCGCCATATTCAAATTTTTCTGCCACATAGTAGTATACTCAGAAAATTTAAGTCCATCAAGCTGTACTTCAACAACATCGGTATACCCATAACAATCGAACACTCTCTCAACCTTCTCTTCTCACTTTAAATATTCATTGGTATCTTCATTTTCATTGAAGGGTCAAATTTAGACCTTAACATTGTCTAATCATCGAGGAGCTTGGCTTCCAAGTTCTTACGCTTGATAGTACCTAGCCTCTTCTTCTTCATTTCCACCGGTTTCCACAATTACTTCTTCATCATCCTCTTCTATCTCCTCCAACTCCAATCGTCGTCTAGCAAATTAGTTTGCTACTTTTCTAGCTTAATGGGGTTGAACTAAGCGATTGGCTTGGCCACCTTGAGCATAGCGTCTTTTTAGAACATTTTCGAGTAAGTTATGGTATGGCACATCCTAGGATTATTGTCTGTTAACTTACATCATAGTGATCAAACTTTTAACAAGATTAGTGAGTTTATTGAGCTTATTATCGACTGACCTAAGAGTGTTACTACCATTATGACCACGATCAAGTTGAGAACAACTACTCTGGTAACCAATAACATCTTGAACACTTGAATCTGACATAGTACGATACTTATCATAACAATACAACACACAACAAACACTTTTATTTACTATCCAAAAATCTTACCAACACATACTAAGAACTTCAACACCCAACATTTACTTAAGTAGAACAAAATGAACTTGCTTTACTTTTATAGTGAAAAACAGAGTAATAATGGAACTATCTTACTTGTACACAAATCTTGACTACATAGCTCTAAACTTTAGAGCTTACTTCACACAAATACACTGTAGCAGCTACGGAAGGAACACAATAGCCATTAACAGTAAACACGAACCTAAAAAAAAAAAATACTATAACTTCACATACTTCCTTTTAGAACTATGCTTTGATACTAGCGAAGTTGATGCATCTCTAAAGTTACACATACGAAAAAGTGCTACAACAAAGAGAATCGGAAGAGAATAAAAGAAGATTAGTAAAGTTTGAGTAGTTACTAACTGAATACAATACATCAATTAATCTTACTCGTTTTACAATCTGTCGGATATAACTCATCGAACCAAATTATAAAATTACTCATCACTACTTCTTACTAAATGGAATAGATGTCACGCCTTAAACATGAGGAGTCATAATAGTCTTGCCGTGTAAACTAACCTAAGATAGAAGCTAACTTCATAACTGTTATCATAAATATAGTTCACATAAGGTGTGCACAACTCAACTAGCTTGAAACATCTGTTCTAATACTTGTTAATAACCAAACCAATGGTCGAGCTTTACAAAATATCTGTTTTATACAACTTATTGTCTCATAACACAATAGTATTTATATAAACATTTCACTTCCAAAGTTAAAGTATACAACAAGAGTTTATCAAAAAATATAGGTTTTGTAGTCTATATACAATAAGTTAAAAAGCTATTAGGCGTCTTAAGGAATTCCTAGTTAGTTTCCTCATAACTAAAAAAAAAAAAAAGAAAGTCAAAAGCTGAAGTTCAATTGATTCCCTGTTTCTTACTTTCCCAAATAATAACACACTAACCTAGGGGTAGTGGTATCGGAACATCTTGATCCTTACTTGGTACCTGCAAAAAAGTTTATGGAAATGTAAGCACAACTAGCTCAATAAGTGGGATAGAATCAGAAGAGTACCATATAATCATAAGTAAGGTTATTAATTGTGATGAAATAAAATGCAGTGTAATCAATCAAATGAAACATCATACAATATTATCCAGTCTACTATGAAATTAAAGAAATTACATCTATTCCAATCCGGAGTAAGGAGTTTTACCGTAACTCAAATTAGACCAAACCCAGGCTTGTACAATGGAGAACACCCTCCTCTCATGACCACCTTGGAACCACGGTTCCTATCCTTATCTTGACCTCTTCACTTGTCACTTAGTTCGACTAAAGATGAAAAAACGACCATTTTAACTATCCTCATTAAAGGAAATCAGTATTTAACCTGATACTTTTAATCGTTTCTCCTAATAAACGTTATGCATGTTCAGTTTTGTTTTAGTTGAATAGATGTTAGTTTTTAATTAGGGGTGGCCAAATAAGTTCATACAATACAGAAACAATGTGAACATATAAAGTAGTACACTAAGGAGTTCAAATCCTATCACAATTGAGTATCATACACACACAAAGCATGCGTATTATAAGTACTTTTGGTCTCCAGATACTTTAATGTAGCATCATAACAGGCGGTGAGACCACAATCTCAACTTACTTGTTTAAATGCTCAGTACTACTGACTTGAGTCGTCTACTATCTTTGTACTTGAAGATCCTATTTACACAAAAGACCCAAATTCAATCTTCGTAATAATTATGAAAACATTAGGGTTTGAAATAAAACAGTTATATATTATTTCTATAATATATGGTCATATTATTATTATTTATTGAGTTAAGTTGTTAATTTTGATACTATACATCATTTATACTATTACATATTATATATCATTTCGATTGCATCGAAACGTACTTTCAATTTATTAAATCACGTTTTAATTTTGATAGGGTTACCAAAATACGTACATTCTAGAATATGATAGAGTTTTAGGTTATATTGCCTAAGATTGTCCAATTTTAATAAAATTAGTATAATTAGGTTTGTACAGACTTAATAACACATTTTACGAGTTTTGTTTATAAAGACGACTTTTAATAGGTTCGAGTTTTTAATACAGTTATATGTATCTATATAAATATTATCATATTATACATAATTTACATTATTAAATTGTATTTTGCTTAATTTGTCCACATAACATTATAATATGAGTATTATTTAATCCTAATATACTTATAGTGTATTCCAATAAAAAAATATCAGTAAATATATTAAACATACACTTTTAATCCAATTTGATCTGCAATCTCATACATAGTTTTTATTTAACTATTTAATTTATTTTAACTTATTATTACCAAAAATATGTCTCGACTTGTAAATTAAGCTATTTTATTAAATAAATTTGTAATAAATAGTTCAGGTTACCAAATAATTCCCTGAAAATTTCTGTAGAATCCTAAAAATATGGGGAATTCAGTTATCACTTGGTTTCAAGTTTTTGACGTATTATCTATATATTTGTATTTATGATTTTACCCCTAAATTATCCTAAATTACTCAATTATGATTCTTTTTACATCAAATTAATTTCTATCTGACCTAACATTGTTATTATTCACTAGAGATCAGTACATGTCCAATTAAACATTTAATTTAATAATTTCCTATTTAATTCACAATTTCAACTTATTTTCGAACTATTTTTTAGGTAAAAAAAATGCAATAAATATTAAAAATATTCATATTAAAATTCGGGCTATATAGTAATTATCTATATCATACACATCCTACATAAAATTTTTTAACTAGAAACAACATTATTTAGTACATTTATTTTACAATTCTAATTTCGAATGAATAGTAGATTTTTTAAGAAAGTATATTAAATATTACGAATTTTTCAAAAATGAAAATATCACATGAAATCATATTCAAAATAACCTAAGTACAATTTTTTTTCATAATTTTCTAGGTGGTTCAGGTAATTTTTAAAATTTATTGAAAAATAGGGTAGAGAATTGATCTAGTTGTTTTTTAATGCTATGGTGGCTGGCGACGGTTGAGGGTATGTTGGATGGCTTGCGTAGTAAGTGGCCTGCTTGGGTTCCATCCTAGCACAAAATTTTCTCTGCTTTTTGTATATTTACTTCTAAAGTGTTTTTATTTCCCTAAATTTTTCCTCTTATTTTCTTTAGATGTCTAAGGTCCTAAAGTGTTTAAGTCCTATCCTAGGTCTGCTTTTATACTGGTGCAAAATTTTCCAAAGTTTCTCTCCAAAAACGAATGGTTATCCATCTATTTTCCTTAGCATGTGGTGTCAAATTCTACTCTTTGCACTTTTGATTTAGCATTACACGACTCTTGGAATGTGCTGCAGAAAAATCCAAACTTCTCCTCCACATTTCAGCTGCCAAGGACAGAGTTCGGTTTATAAATATATTAAATTACTAGTATTATATATATTATATTAATATTTAGGTATTCTATTAATATATAAGTATATACCCTATGTATATATCACGCATAATATATAACTTTACTCATATAATTAAGTTTCTAACATATCTTTTATTTTTAGGATATAATTCTTAATTATTTTCATGTATTCAACACAATATATATATATGCATAGTTTATGGTTGATTTGTGGGTATAATTATTATTTATATCGAGTATACTCATAAAAATACGAGTATATTTATATAGTAAATTATATTATATTATTTTATTTTATAGCTCAATTAACTTATCTCTAAGTTTTCGTTGTAATTTGAGCTCGATTTTAAAAGTTCCGAGCATTTTTATACTATATTAAATAATCTTACTTCTAAGGGTAAAATTAGGATTCTGGGTCACTATTTCAAAAATCTAATTTCACTTTGTTCAACTTTTTTATCTTATTCGTAATGTTTAGACTCAATCGGATAACTTTCCCAATAAGCTTTAAATCTAGGCTCGATTGTCTTAAATAGAATTTTAGGAGCTTACAATAGATAGGAGTTAAAAAATAATGAGAACACTAAGGTTGCTGAAAAGGAAAACTTGTAATAATTTGATAATGAGAGTGATTGATTGTTGCATACAAAATGAATAAGGTTTATATACTAGCATCATTAGGGTTATAAGCATGTATGAAAAAACAAAAAGGGTAATTTATAATTGAAATACATAAAATATACTGAAAAAGGTAAAAGAGATAAAGAATATTTAGTACAAAAAAGTAAAGAATCCTTCTGGAATATTGTGCCAAAAGACACGTGTCGTATAGTAGCTAGTATTCTAAAATATAGTACAATTCAAATAAAATGAAGAAAAGAGTCTGTAGTCAAAGCTAACCTGATCTAGATCAGGTCGAAGCTCAGTCAATTAGTTACTAGAGAATATTCGGCTTGGATTGGATCGAGTGCTGGTGGTTAGCTTAGACAGTCGTTTAAGGCTTATACGCTGGGATGTTGTTTATGTCACGATATGGTTACTCGGTAGGTCAGCATATATGCATGGTAAGTCGGTACATCTACTCGATAGCTTCAAGTTGGCAGTAAAGTGAAACATTGAGGTTAGGATAGGAATTCTTATCTTGGATGGAGTTTTGAACTAATATTTCTTGCATGAATCCTTGGAGTCCTTTAACTTAATTGCACATGATTAGTCTAGAAAGTTAATTCCTATCAGTACTGATAATCTCTAATGTTACCCCAATGATCAATTGGTGATGTTGTCTTGAGTGCAGTCATACACCCAAATAATCTAGGCAGATTTAGGATAACTCATGGACTTGTAGGTATTGGGAGTACCTAATACCATATATGTATATTACTATATGTGTTGTGTGGTTACGAGTTATCCCAAGTTCTGAGACGTCAAGATTGCACCATATTGAGACATCTAAACAAAAAGATAATAAACTATTGTTTGTACATTAAATATTTTATGCATACACATGTGCATGTGGCATTTGCATGTGCTTATAGTGATTAGATACTAGGTTTTGGCTCATCTCTCTATGATAACCTTTTTCCAACTATAAGAACATTTGAGGAGGTTGACTACTACAACAATCTTGGGTATGACCTTGTATACAATGTAGGAGATGACATGAAGTACGATTTCTGGAATGAATAGATCTATTGGGATGTCTTCGGTTAGCTAGTATTTTGTTGATGTGAATGAGTTCAGAGATGGCTTATTTTCTTAATTATGTGTTGTTGTGTCAGTTTGTTCAATTTAGCAATTATGTCTCTAGAGATTATATGAGTTGAAGTAGATAATAGACTCTAGTATACTTTACTTCAGTTGATCTTATTTTAAAATTAGTGGTATGAATGAGACTCTTTAGATGCACTCAACATTCATGAATGCTTGGAAATTAGTATTCATTGTATGTTTGGTAGTTTATATATGTAGGATATGGATTTTAGATAGGCTTTGAGCCTTTATGTATCCTTATCAATGTAAGGACATGTGGCAAGTTCTTATGTCTCAAGTTCTTGAGCATTATTTCTCAATGCTTCTAAGACACCATGCCAACATATGCCACTACAACGTTGGCACCAAGAAGATCAAGAAAGAACACACAACTTACCTATTCAAACTCGATTTTAATTTTATCAATTAAAATCGACCAAGGTTTAGCTGGGATTAAATATTCTAAAGAGATTTTATCTTAATTCTTATATACCAATTTGTTTAAGGATTTTGTTTAATGGATACGACTACTAGGTCTTACTAAAGTAAACTTACAATTAAGGATGTGATAATTAATTGAGATGGAAATATACAAGAAAAATGTGGAAAAACTCAATGCATAGAGAAGGAAGTGGTGCCATTTTAAGGAGTATTGAGCAAGAAGGTAAATAACTCTAAAAATTCCATAAAATGGTCTAATGTCACAAGCACATGTATTTTCCTTTCGCATTTGTCAATTCCTTATAGTCGCATTCATTCACTCTTAGCTAATAGTAGTACCTAAACCTCAACATCAACATCTTACACACTTATATATCATCACACATGTTCCCATGCGCATGAGACTTGGAATATTTTTTAACCTTTTAATTAAATAAAAGCCCTACTCATTTTCTCAACTTGGCATCATCACTTACTTATAGGATGGGAATGCCTTTCTTAACCTTGTCAAAATTAAATAAATTCAATTCCATTTTGTGATAGCTTTCCATGCTTTAAGGGGTAAGTTAGTCTCCCAATTATTTTTAGCTATAAAACAATAATCAACTAATTTATTCGAGACACCTTAATCAAATTAGCTCTAACTCCAAAGTAAACTAATTTATTTCAAATTATTCTACCTAGCGTCTAGCATTTTAAGCTAAATCCCAAAATTTCATTGTTCTTTAGTGTCATCCTCTTAGTCCTTTTCTTGGAACACACACTTTGTTATATTATTTGAGCCAACTAAGGAATTATGAAAAATCTTAACCGATTTAGACCTACTGTGTTCCTGTGATCTTATCTATTGGTTTGATACTTCAGGTCAATTTTTACATAAAATATGCCATCATAAATTTAATTTTTTGCACGGTTCGCTATAATAATTTAGACTTGAATTATCTAGCCAAGACTGTGGACCTCTTAGCTGCTCCCCCCACCAAAACACAAGACAAGACAACTACACCCGAACACCCGTATCATATGGTATTCTCATGGGATTTTGTTGCAAATAAATTGCTAGCAAAGATGCTGTAAATAGACAATAAATTAAGTACCCTCATTTATGCAAAAAAAAAAAAAAAAAACTACCTTCATTGATTAAACTTGTTCATTTTTAAGATTGTCTTGGCATTAACGTGCAGAAACACTAGTAAAACATTTGCTTTGCATCCCGCTTTTAGCGTATATGTTTCAGAAATTTAAGAATCAAAATATTCCCTACGACATCTAATACCCATCTTAAGACTACAATATCATGCAGTACCTACATATCTTATGGTTGGGTCGATTTCGACGCCGAGCTCCGTCAGGCGTTTGTCCCAACAAAACTACCTACTGTGATTCGTTCGACAGGAAAAAGCAATCCCACGAACTTGCGAAGGCATAGTGCAAATGCTAAGTAGCAACTTCGCCCCTCCGTTCCGTAGTGGGAAACTTCCTAGCCAAAAATTGCCAAACGATGCGTACCGTCTCCAGATATTATCGTGTCGGGGATGTTCTTTTCCCCCCTACTAAAATAGATATTTGATTTCTAGTTTCTACGAGGTATCCAACCTACTGTTTTGAAAAGCTCTTTCCAACGAATCAAAAACTGTACCCTCTTCATGCTCAACTGCTAATTATGCTATCACGAAACTTCTTGTAACTTCATGGAAACATTTATTTTATTGAACTCATGCAGTTCGCTTGAATTTGAGTCCATAAGCTTTGGCCAAGAAAAGATTTTGAGTCCATAATATATAAATGTATTTCTATAAGGGAAAAATAACATATATATGAGTGAATTAGTAGAAGGTGGTTTTTTTTTTTTTAATCGCATCTTTTATGTGAAACAAGTGCATGAAAATATTACTTGCATTGCAACCGAATAGTAAAAAGAAGTAAAGATTAACTTTTAATTTATATATATATATATATATATATATAATCGCATCTTTTATGTGAAACAAGTGCATGAAAATATTACTTGCATTGCAACCGAATAGTAAAAAGAAGTAAAGATTGACTTTTAGTTTATATATATATATATATATATATACACTCTTATTTTGAGATATTGCTCATAAAATTTGTGGAGGCAAAAGTAATATTCATTTTAGATGAAGATAAGGATGAGCAGATAACCCCATCTGACATGATATCTACTCCGATACTATTTGACCAAATAGGTTCTAAATAAGTATTAAGAGTTATAGGATAGATTTTTGGTAGTAACTTTCGAAATTTGTTCCCATTAAATAAAGTATGGTATGAAGTTAGCATACTATGTATCCACTTGTAATAATAATTAAATAATATTAATATATATAAAAAATTACCGTTACAATTTTTTCAGCTTTAAAAGATTATCTCTCATTAGCTTATATGTTGGAGTTGTAGAAGCTCTTTATTATTGTTTGATAAATTTATTAAAAAGAGTCAAACGTATATAATGTTATGCTATCACTAACAAAAGTTTTATTCAGAAAAAAGCGAAATATATCGTTAAAAGGGTAAGATTATTTTCTAATGTATCATTTGTGAATATAAAAGTAGTATGTATTAAGATTTCATTCCTATGACTTTATTCTTTAATAAATTAATAAATTTTTCATAAAGGCTCCAATTTGCCATGTTGAATTTATAAGGGAAAAAAAAGTACAAGTTTTATAAGATATCTTGTGTCATAAGGTAGGTTTTAGTTCTAAAAGTTTGAGAATCTGTATCTATAGGATGGGTAAATACCTATATCTTATCTACTTTATACTTGATCACCCGTAAATGAAGATATGTAGAAAAACAAAACTAATTAATATAATTCATTAGGATATATATCATTTGCATCTAGGATCAATCATCATATCCAGTTGAAAAATACTGCTTTTAAAGATGAGTCTCTTTCTTAAGGGTCATTGTTCTCTTTCCCCAAATCACTTAATTGTGGTAGGTAAACTCAAAAAAGATATCAATTATTAGGTGATGATAATGGTCAATCAAGAAAAGATTGCACTTAAGGTTACTAGTAGATTATACTTAATTCTTTTCCCTTACTCAAAAATCATTTATTACATTTTCTACCCTATTTCTAACAACGTTAACCCTCTCTCACTTCATAATTTTTAATAAGTTTATATCTGCTTTTTCCTACAAACCATAGTAGCAAACAAGATGAAGGAATCCAGACCCATTATCCAATGCACCATCATGTATAAAATAATCAATAAACTCTTTGTAAATAGTTTGAGAATTTTCCGAAACACCATTATAAGTCCTAAGCAATCAAATTTAATACTTGGAAGGTCTATAAGAGATAATATTATAGTATTCCAAGAATTACAATACTCTTTCAGCAAAAGGAAAGGAAAAGAGACTTGAATGATGGTGAAGTTGGACCTTGAGAAAGCCTATGATAGGCTCGAATGGGAAGTTTTGGAGTACTAGATAGTTACTTATAGGTTATTGCTTAGTTACTGTCGCTTATAGAATATTGCTAAATGGAGTTATGCTTGAACCTATACCAACTAGTGAAGGACTACGACAAGGTGACCTAATGTCACCATATCTGTTCATCCTAGCTATGGAAGTCCTTAGCAAATCCATACATACGTTGGTAGAGAAAAGGATCTAGAAGCGTATGAAATCAAGGGGAATGGATATGCAATTCTCCCATTTAGTCTTTGTAGATGACTTAGTCCTTGTGGGAGAAGCCTTGGTAGTGAATAGTAAAGTGAACAAAGAAGTAATGAATATTTTTGAAGCAACTGCAGGGTAAAGGGTCAATTATGATAAAGTGTGTATGATCTTTTCAAGAAACACTAATAGAGACCTGAAGAATGAAATCTATAACACCTTTGGCATAAAACCTAATGCAAACTTAGGGAAATACCTACAAATACTTAGTGCAAACCGTAACCAAGAACAAAAAAGGCCGGTCGCTAGATGGGTTTAAACTTATAGAAAGCTTGAAAAGAAAGTAATAGGGGAATGTACGAAAAGATAAATGCGAATGAAAAAGTAAGTAAAAACCCACGAATAGATTCATAGGATATGATGCACTAATGGAACTTTCGAGCACTCACAACATAATTCGATATGATGCACAAATCAGTTTGATGAGGTTGCTTGCCACCTAGCCTTGCTTATGGATTAGGATAAGAGTGATACCAAGAGTAAATAAGCCGTTTTTACGTAAGGAAGAAGTACTCAAGTATATTAATGATAATTTGATGATTTATAGCTATAAGTACAGAGGGTATTTATATCCATAAGTTAGGACAACTTGCCCAAAGAGGAAAAGATAAAAAGGGTATTTCTTAAGGAGATAATGTACAAGGTACAAAAGGGTAAAAATAAATATTCAATACAGACAATCATTGGTATAACAGATTTTACATAAGATTTTGTATTCATGGTAATGCTGTATTGGCGAGGCTGTTGGAAGACAAGGACAAAAAGTTCGAGCGACTTACTTATTCAAGTTGCCTAAGTAAGGGTAGTTGAATCAACCTAGAGTTTCTCTCCCGTCATCTCGATAGGGGTGAAGTTGAGTAAGTAATTGGTTAGGCATGAATGGGAATAAGGATTGGTTGTTCTCTCGGAATTTTGCTTATTAGCACAGTATCTGCAATAAATTGGCAGTCATTTAATTCAACATAAAGAGTAACTCAACAAAGAGGTACTTGGCTTCGGCAGGAGTCGGCTGGAATAAAAGAATTCGCCTTATTAGGCCTTCTACTTCTCGAGCTCGACTACTGGTCAAAAGCCCAGTAACCTAATTCCTATCATTCCCTCTAGGTTGATTTGGATTTGTGATCAAATTTGATGGTCTTCAATCAACTCCTATCGGGCTGATATAGACTAAGGTCGGTAACGTTAAAGGTGTCGGAAACCTCATAGTCCTCGGGCAGCTCCAATCTATAGGTATTATCATTAATCTTCTAGAGGATTCTGAATGGTCCTTTAGCTTCGGCAGATAATTTGTTCCTCCTCTTGTTCGGAAACCGTTCCTTACTAAGGTGCAACTATACCAAGTCTCCCTGGTGGACTTGTTTAGCCGTCCTACCCTTAGTCTTCTCTCGCATTCTTCTAGCAACTTAATTGATGTACTGAGTGACCTTGTTATAGATGTACTAAAGGGATTATGCTTTAGCCTTCGTGTTAGGGTCTTCTTACCCGAGTATAGGTACAGGGGTGTGATCAAAGGGCAACTTAGGATTAAAACCATAGACCACTTCGAAGGAAGTCTGCTTAGTAGTATCATGCAGTGTTCGATTGTAAGCGAATTTGATCACTAGCAAGCAGATGTCCCCGATCACTAGCAAGCAGATGTCCCCATCAGTTAAGTTTTTGCCCACTGCAGTTCAGAGCAGTGATCTCAAAGTGCAATTAACCACCTCCGTTTAGTTGTTAGTTTAGGGGTGATGGGAAGTACTGAATAATAGTTTGGTCTCCATCTAACGCCATAAGGTCCTCCAGAAATGATTTAGAAACTTTGGGTCTTTGTTAAAGACTGCACTCCTCGACACACCATGTAACCATACAATCTCCGGCAAGAAAAGAGCAACAATAGTTGAAGCATCGTTAGTTTTAGAGCAACGCACAAAGTTTGCCATCTTATTGAACTGATCCACGATAACCATTGAAGAATCTTTGCTTTAGGCAGTTCATGGTAATCTAAGAACAAAGTCCATACTCAATTCGGCCCATGGTCTCATCGGGACAGGCAATGGCATTGCTTTCCCCATTTCGGTTCGGTACTTTACCTTCTTACACACGACACAACTTTCAATAACTCGATGCACATCTCTCCTCATTCTCGGCTAAAAGAATCAACCATTCAACAGTTCACGGGTTCTTCTTTCTCTAAAATGTCCGGATAGTCCTCCATTGTAGGCTTTGTTAATCAGCAACTCTCTTAGGGAACAAGTTGGTACACATAATTTTCTACTTCGGAACAAGTAGTCATCTTCCACATGATACTTATCTACTGTTCTTCCATTGATGCACCATGTAATTATGGGTCAAAAGTATAGATCCTCAGAATAATGTTCTTTGATACTTACAAACCTAAATAGCCTAGTTTACAGTTCATTCATAAGTGCATATTTTCTTGAAAGAGTATTTACAATGACATTGCTCTTTCCTTACTTATATTTTATTACAAAATTGAATCTATCAAAGAATTCAACCCATCTCGCGTACTGTTTTGATAACTTAGTTTGACTCCGGAGGTACTTCAGCGACTTATAGTTAGTATATATAACAAATTTTCTCTGCAGTAAATAGTGTTGGCATATATGCAGTGCTTAAATTAGTACCAAGAGTTCTTTGTCATACACGAAATAATTTAACTGTGGTCCTCGAAGCTTCACGCTGTGGAAGGCAATTGGCTGGCCTTTCCACATTAAGACAACGCCCATCCCAATGCTCGATGAATTACATTTTAGCTCAAATAATTTCTCGAAGTCAGGTAGAACCAATACTGAGGCAGAGGTCAACCTCTCTTTTATCTTGGCAAAGCTCTTCTCCTCTATTTCTCCCCATTTGAAGTTGGTGTTTTTCTTTGTTAACTTAGTAAGTGGCATAGTGAGGGTATTGAAATTCCTGATGAATCATCTATCGAATGAAACTAGTCTATGGAAACTTTGTACGTTGGTACGAGTAGTAAGAGTCGGCCACTCGATAATAGCTTGGGTCTACTTGTCATTTACTTCTAATCTTCCTCCACTGACTACATAACCTAAGAATACCACTTCCTCCTGGCAAAAACAATACTTCTTGAGATTGCCGAATAATTTTTTTTTTTTTTTGCATGGAGAATATTCAATAATGCTTAGAGGTGTTTGCAGTAACTCAGCATGTCGATATTGTAGACCAGTATATCATCAAAGTATACCACGACACACTTCCCAATCAAATGTCTTAATACGTGGTTCATCAATTACATAAAAGTACTCGAGGCATTCAACAAGTCAAATGACATGACCATCCACTCATAGAGTCCTTATTAAGTCTTAAACACAGTCTTCGACTCATCTCCTAGCCTTGTACAGATTTGATGGTAGCTAGACTTAAGGTCAATCTTATTGAAAATCTTAGCTCTACTCAGCTCATCTAGCATGTCTTCTAATATATATGATACTTATACTTGATTATAATCTTGTTTACGGCTTGGCTATCAACACACATTCACTAGGTTCCATCCTTTTTCGGCATTAGAAGCACCAATACATCACAAAGGTTGAGACTCTCTCTAACATATCCTCTCTCTAGTAACTCATTGACTTGGCATTGAAGTTCAGGGGCCTACTTAAGATTCATCTGATAGGTTGGTTTATTCGGTAGTGCGGTGCTGGGTACTAAGTCAATGCAGTGATCTATGCCTTGAATAGGGGGTAACTCCTTCGGTAGTTGTTTTGGAAACAGATCGACATATTCATCCAATAACTTTCTAATCTCTTGGGGTAGTTTACCTCATTCCTTCATTTTTAATAGTTGCCTAATCAACATGAAGGTCGGCTTGTTAGCATTGATGGTCTTTTGAAGCTCGGCTCTACTTATCACCAGAGCTTTCTTCGATCTACGAGCAGGTTTCCTCTGTAATTTATTAACTTCTCTCAGCGGCATCGGGTTTAATGTGATCTTCTAGTCATCCTTCTCAAACGTGTACATGTTTTTATAGCCGTCATGGATAACTCTCCTATTAAATAGCCACAGCTTACTTAGCAATATGTGGGAAGTATACATGGGTAGTACATCGTAGAGAATCTGGTCAGAGTAATTCCCTATAATATTCAACAGTAATATTTGCTAAGTAACATGAAGTGCCCCTTTCTCACTCAACTAGTGTAACTTATATGACTTTGGATGTGCAATAGTCGGCAACTTTAATTTTAAAATAAGGTCGGTCGATGCTACATTGGTACAGCTTCTACTATCTACAATGAAGGTACATACTTGATTATTTACCTTATAGGTAGTATGGAATAGATCCTTTCTCTACTCCTCCTGATGGGAATCAAGCTATCGAACCTTTGACCTGCAGCCAAGCCCGAAGACTAGAGGGACTGGCATGCTGAATCTTTCTGTTTCAACCAACCCCTGCCGAGGCAAAGTACTTCATTGTCGAGCCACCCATCATGCTATGCTATATGATCACTTATTTTTCTGCAGTATGCTGAGTTGATGATTACTCTCCAATACCGAGCTGACTAATTACTCGGCATCTTTCTTACCAAGAAGCCGAGAGAGAGAGTCTGGACTGACTAAGTTATCTCTACTTGGACAAGCCCATCTGTTTGTAATTTTTGTCCACATCTTTTAACGATCTCATTAATGTAGCATCACCGCGTATACAGTATCATGTGCAGAATCCTTTGCACCAATGATTGTTTTCCTTGTATATTCATTTTTACCCTTTTGTATCTTGTATATTACTCCCTTAGGAAACGACCTTTTGTCTTTTCTTTTTTAGGCAAGTTGCCCTAACTTATGAGTATAAATACCCTTGTACTTGTAACTGTGAGAACATTGGATCATTCTTAATATACATTCTTTGAGTACTTTCTCTTTTTGCATAAATACTGTTTATTTACTCTTGGCATCATTCTTATCTTTTCCCTTAAGTAAGGTTAGGTGGCGAGTAACTTTACCGGACCAATTCGTTTGTCATATTGAATTGAACCGTAAGTCCTCAGAAGTTCCATCGGTGCGTCATATCCTCTGGAGCTGTTCGTGGGTTTTGCTTATTGTTTCATTCTTCATTTTTACCCCTTTGCACTTTTCCCCATTAATCCTTTTTGAGCTTTTTGTAAGCTTAGACTCATCTAGTGACCGGCCTTGTCTATTCTTAATTACGGTTCACAACACCTCCTCTCGTGAAGGTTCTATGTTCATTGTACATCGGATAACTATGATCAACCGGTCCAAGTCCTCGGTGAACACATCTTCGTCAATTAGTTTTTTCTCAGCATTTTCTGTCTTGACAGTGATCTCTTACTCCTCAGGTTCCTTGTTTGTACTGTCTACTTCTAGCTTCGGGGTGTCTCCCTTGATGACCATTGTCTGTCAGTTCGGGCACTGAGCAGCCATGTGTCCGAATTCTTAGAACTTGAAGCACTTGATCTGACTCATCTTCTTGCTTGATCCTTGCCCTTTCTCGCCTGATCCTTGCCCCTTTTTGTAAGTTTGAGTCAACACTTCAGTATCAAGTCGACTTCTCTGATCGGCTTAGACATCCATCTTTCGGCTCGGTGACTCGCTACTCAATTGAGCTTAGTGACTCGCCTGTCTAGGTAGATTAGTTGGCATCTTGGCAAGTACTCAGCTCCTTCTTTACCTTTCTACTAGTTAAGCTATTCTAATAACCTTATCCATTGTTGTGAATCACTGGAGTTTTATAATGTCTCAAATGTCACCTCTTAACCCACTAATGAATCTTAAGACTGTTTGAGCTAGGGGTTCCTCCACTTCATAATGGATCATAAGTATTTGAAATTCTTGAATATACTCATCAACAGTTTGGCTTTCTTTTCTCGACTCCCAAAGTCGAGTAAAAGTATCTTGTAAGTAAGTTTTTCGCACAAATCTATTTCTCAATATTCTTTTCATCTCAGGTCATGTATTAATCTCTCAATAGCCTTCTCATCTCCTCATTGTCTGAAAGTTTTTCCACTACATAGCGGCATATCTGGGGAACTCAATAGTAGCAGTTCTCACCTTTTCATAATCTTCATATTAATAATAGTAAAAAATGTGCTCCACCTTTTCTTCCCATTCTAGATATTTGTCAGCATTCTCAAATCCATTGAAACTCGGAATCCGAAGTTTCCAATGGTCAGATGCTCTAGGGGCTTAAGCTTGCTCTTCCTTAAAGTTCTCTTCTTCTTCTTTGAAGTACTCTTCTTCTTTCTAGTTTCTCATGTCCGCCAAATCAATCCTTTTCTTTGCTCATCCACCTACTCCTCTATCTCGAATTGGTTGAGTTAAGTTCTAGCCTCTAACAGGTTGAGCAGCTTACGGGATGTTTTACATCGCTTCAATGGGTTAGCAAGCCAATGCATAAAACAACTCGAATTAGATCTACTAAGAGGTTAACCACCTCATCAAGTTTCTTATCAGTGCTTCTCGGAGTTTCTTGAGACTGTTGGCCATGATAGATAACTCAACTATTGTCATCTCCTATACCAATATTCACATTCGGGTATGTCATTTTCTTCACAGATTCAAAGTTTAAATAGACACTTTAGGAAATTAACATCCAGTAAACATAACAACTAAGATGAACGCAGTAACTTGCTCTATTTCACATACGTAAAATAGAGTGTAAACATAACCTTGAAAACAACTCTAACTGAAACAAAATCTCTGCTCTAATACCAAGATGGTACGAATCGTGACTAAGAACAGACAAGGGTAGTCGTTGGATGGGTCTAAGCTTATACAGAACTTGAAGAGGAAGTAATGGGGGAATGTACGAAAGGACAAATGCGAATGAAAAAATAAGCAAAAACCCACAAACAGCTCTAGAGAATATGACGCATTAATGAAACTTTCGAGGACTCATGGCACAATTCAATATGACACACAAATTTGTTTAGTAAGGTTGCTCGACACCTAACCTTACTCAAGGGTTAAGATTAGAGTGATGTTGAGAGTAAACAAGTAGTGTTTACACAAGGAAAAAGTACTCAAGTGTATTAATGATATCCGATGATTTATAGCTATAAGTATAGAGGCTATTTATACCTATAAGTTAAGGTAACTTGCCAATAAGGGAAAAAACAAAAGGCATATTTCTTAAAGAGATAATATATAAGGTACAAAAGGGTAAAAATAAATATTTAAGAAAGACAATAATTGGTATAATGGATTTTACACATGATTTTATATGCATGGTGATGTTGTATTGGTAAGATCGTTGGAAGATGTGGACAAAAAGTATAGGTAACTTACTTGTTCGAGTTGCCTAAGTAGGGGTGGTTGAGTAAGCCTAGGGTTTCTCTTTCGTCATCTTAGCAGGGGTAAGGCTGAGTAAGTAATTGGCTAAGTGTAAGTGGGAATGGGTATTGGTTGTTCTCTCAGCATTTTGCTTGTTGGTACACTATCTGTGACAAATTAGCAGTCATTCGGCTCGGCATAAAGAGTGACTCAGCAAAAAGGTACTCGGCTTCGGCAAGAGTCGACTAAAGTAGAAGAATTCTTCTTGCCAGGCCTTTTAGACCTTGGGCTCAGCTATAGGTCAAAGGCCTAGTAGCCTGATTTTTATCAATACCATTAAAGGAAGGAAGCCAATTGAGCTCACAAGATCTAAACTTATTTTAGAAAAAAACCAAGAGAAAACTAGCAGGGCGGAAGGCTAATTTATTAGGAATGGCTAGGAGAAAAATTTTAACTACATCTACATTAGAATGTATCTACAACTACTATGCTCAAGTGAACCCTTTACCTGTAAAAATCATTAGTAGGGTGGAAAAGATCAATAGAGACTTCATTTAGGGGGAAGTGGAAGGAAGGAGGAAAACCCACCAATGGCCTGAGAGAAAATAAAAAAGACTAAGTAGGAAGGGGGTTAGGATTATTTGACACTAAAATTAGAAACAATACCAATTTTGTGAAGTTAGCTTGAAATAAGGAAAAAAATACAAGGAATTGCATGAAGAGAGGAAACAAAGGAAATGAACCAACTTCAGTAACAAATTAGGTAAGAAATTAGTGTTATTTGACATTAAAATTAGAAACAATGCCAATTTTGTGAAGTTAGCTTGGTGTGTCAAAAAGAAGGACCTCTTATGGACTAAAATAATAAAAAAAAATAGAAGGAATTGCATGAGGAGGGAAATCGAGGAAATGAACCAACTTTAACAAGGAATTAGGGAAGATGTTGGAATAGCTAGAAAGAAATCTGGTAGTCAGGTCTTATAATGGGAGAGACATAAATATTTGGAATGACAATTGGTTACCATCAAGAAAAGTCAGTTAATGTTTTTAAGGACTAAGAATAGTAGAAGTAGATCAAATCACCCTAGTAAAAGCATGGATAATATGGGCTTTTGGAGGGACAAACTACTAACTTACTTGGTTGATGAAAACATAGCCAGCAAATTAGGCAATCTAAGGATTGGGGAAGAAGATAATAAGCAGAAAGAATCAATTTAGCCCTATGAAATTAATAGAGAGATGTCTTGTAAATCAATGTGTATAAAGATGATTAAAGAAAATGAAATAGAACACTTAAAGGAAGCACAAAAATGGAAGTAGATTTGGGAGTCCCCTATAACACCAAAGATTATATTCCTTATATGGAGAATATTGAACAATAAGCTACTTACCAAGGATAATTTGGAGAAGAGTGGTATGCAGGTTGACACTAGATGTGTCTTTTACCTAAGGGAAAAGGAATCAAGCCTACATCTTTTTGTAGATTGTGAGAAAGTAAGATGGCTTTGGATTAAGAAAGGATTTACAAGTATCCTACATAAAGAAGCAAATGCAAATACTTTATTTGAATGGGTTAAGAAAAATGCCATAATAAAGAAACCCCACTAGAAGGTGATCCAAACATCTAAACGCAGGACTATTTATGTTCTACCTATGGGGTATTTAGATGGAAAGAAATAGAGGAATCTTTCACAATATTCAAAGGGAAGACTGGATGAGTATAGCTAGAGTTGAAGCTAATGAATGGTGGAAGAAATTAAGAAGGGAAAAACTAAAGAGCATGCTGAGAATTGTTGAAGCTAAATGCGGAAAACCTTAAAGAGATAGGTGAAGCTCAATTGTCATGGAATAATTTCAGAATTATTGGAAGTATCTAGAGAGACCATGATGGAAAAGTGTTGTTTGGGGGGGGGGGGGGGGGGGGGGGGGGTGGTGGGGGGATGGATTGGGGTTGGGTGCGCGGCATTAGCGAGGCAATAGCGGGCACATCCCTACTAGAAATAGAACTATGAGCAATTGTACACAACCTGAAATTAATAAAGCAACCCTTCGCTAATAATATCATTTGGGAGACTGACTCCTCCTTAGTTATCCCCAATGGATCACTAATAGTAGTGTTAGCATACTGTTGTTTACAGAGTTTAACAATATCTTGTTTTGCAGAGTGTCTAGGTATGAGAATGAAGTAGCAGATCAACTAGTAAAGAAAGGCATGAACAGCAGAAAAAATATTACTTTTGGGGGAGAAATCCCGTATAGTTTTAATAGTGAACTAAGTATTTTGATTTAGGATGAATACAACCATAAACCAGGCCTCTTAAGTTATACTGATCCTAGCTTATTATTTGGAAGAACTACTTTGTATATATTTAGATTATGTTTAATAATAACTACTTTTATTATAGAAAAAAAAAACTGCTTTTATTTCTTATGTCTATTTATTATTAAAAAATATTGAGAGAAAAAGAAAAAAGATAGGTTGAAATATTATAATGAGATTTATTAAAGGGATTACATAGTCATATTTAACTAGGTAAAACCTCAAGTGATGTTCGTATGATGGTTTAGGGTATTAACAAGATTTGTTTGAAAGAGAAGACAATCAAAATATCGATAACACAAGGTTATGGATTGTCGTAGATATAAATGCAGTCATTTAATAAAAATATATATGAATATTATAGTATGATATGAATGATTGATATTTTTCTATCAAACGGTATATTATTTAAACAGAGTTATAACATTTTAAAATACCAAGTATAAAACTCCACTTATGTAAAGAGTCATATTCTTTGCATTAAACTACATTAAGATTGCAATAATTAAAAACGTTTCATAACTTGCACAGAATGTGTCATTTAAATAAAAGAATTCCAAATTATATATAGATAGAGATGCATCAGGATACAACTTCCTTCTAGTCAACATGGCACATGCACTTCCCAGCATCACTCATATTCCACGAGATACACCAGCAGCACCCGATGCTAGTGACTTATTCCATTAACATTTCAATTATTTAACATATAATTTACAGAAAAAAAAAAACATATTAGGCCCCTTTTTTTTTAATGTATCATAATAAGAATGGGAAAATTACAATGGAAGGATTAATATTTGAAAGTAAATTTAAATAAAAAATTAACCTTTTATATAATGGTTTAAATAATAGATTTATAATAGTTAATTTATAAAATTATTTAAATCACTTTGTGAAATGATGATATTTTAATTAAACTTTTCGAAATATTAATCATTTATTTGAATTATTTTGTAACACATTAATATTTTATTTAAATTTTTAAAAATTATTAATTCTTTATTTAAACTTACCTTTAAATATTGATAACCTATGTTATAATTTTTCCTAATAACAACGAATGTAATTGCAGGTGTTAGATGATCTCTCTCCGCGTATAAGGCATTGGGGTGAGTGGAATAGTGAATACTGGATGAGTAAGTCGGCATTGTGTCCCGTAACCTATCCGTAGATTTAGAATTAAAACCTCCATACATCGTTTTCAACTATCCTCAAATTCATAATCTGTATAATCCATAGGATCTAAGATATCATATGGAACGTGCGGAATTTTTACCTTTACTTTTTACGAATCAAAATACGAATCCAAGATATTCATACCCCAAGTCATGATATTCAAAATTTAATGCAATACCACTTTTCAAGAGAAATTTTAATAAAGTAGTGATGCAGCATAAAAGCGTGATAACTCATAGTATGGAGCATAAATGTGTACCATTGAAGAAGACTTAAAATTACATTTGTACAAAGGGTGTTTATAATTTTCGAACACGATAAATAAACGAAGAAAGTGAACAATACTCATATCTCACAAAATAAAAACAAAATAAACAAGATAAATTTCTATGCTAACAAACGCATGATATATAACCAAAGCTAGAAAATTCTATTTTCTAAAAACACCAAACGGCTGTGCAGTTTCATATATACAAAATAAACTCAAATTAGTTTTTAGAAACATATAAGTTCCATATCTCTTTATATGCCAATAGTCATAGCCAATGATATAAACCAAAGAAAATCATCTGTGCTTTAAGCCTTCTAATTTGCTTCTGACACATATGGCTTTTGGCCCACAATACTTCTGAGCATTTTAAAACTTAAAAGGAGAAATTGCACATAAATTCTTTAAATTTTGATTTAGGTATGAATTGAACTCCTAAATATTTAAATTAATAGATTGGTAAATAACTTTCGTCGGTTAAAAACAACCCTCTTAAATTTTGATTTTTGTACATAAACACACCGTAAATTTATAAAAATGTGTTTTAAAATCTCCCAAACTTTAATAATAGTGTGATTTTTTTTAACTAGAAAGAAAATTCTTTATATTGTTAATTCATTAAAGTTTAAGAACTCTTAAAATACACCTTAAAAGTTCGAAGTGGTCAATCTGCATTTAAGTAAAAGTTTATGACGATTATTTGTAATTTTTCTTACTTAATTTTGGATATTCTTGACTAACTTAATCATACTATTGTATTGTATAAAGTATTGTTAATAATAAGGGTAAATAGATATGGGGTGAATAGGGCTTATACTTGATTCTATAGGCATCAATTTTCAAAATTTGAAAATCAAAATCTACCATGTACTATCTTAGAACCTATATCATGTGGAACATATAAATTTTTTCTATCTTCTCACAAATTTCATTTTCTTATTTCTTTTTTCTAATAGCGAATTGTGGTTATATTTATTTTTCCAAAAGGTTGCTTTCCAAACATTATATGGAACATAACTAATAATTGACACATTTTATTAGCAAAACAATTAAATGGCAAGTGTATCAAGGTGCTTGCACAAAAGAAAAGATTACAATATCTAGATATAACACTAAATATTGCATCTTAGAATTTAAAGTAGTTATTTTTTAGATTTTAGTTACTAATAGAAGTATATTAAAATAGATAAATAAAGAACGATGTTGAAGTTAGTAAATATATCCTTTTTGTTTTCTCTTGTGGACACGAGTAATCTAAAGTTAGTACTAACATTTGGCTTTGGGGAAGAAGAGGCATAAAAACAATAAGAGAGAGATAGCATCAAGTTGTGTTACCAAGAGGCAAGAGAGATCCAATAAGATTTAAATTTAGAGTTTGCATTGAACTTGAGCTATTTCTTTTTAACATAAATATAATATTAATCTAAAGTTAGTACTAACATTTGGCTTTGGGGAAGAAGAGGCATAAAATCAATAAGAGAGAGATAGCATCAAGTTGTGTTACCAAGAGGCAAGAGAGATCCAACAAGATTTAAATTTAGAGTTTCCATTGAACTTGAGCTATTTCTTTTTAACATAAATATAATATTATTTGTATTTTTTTTAGTTTCCTTGACAAATAAAACATAAAATTATTTTTCATTCATTAATATATATATCATATTATTTAATAAATTTACAAGGTGAGTATATGATATTCTAAAACTACACTTTTTATACCTTAAAGTACATGTTTTAGAGTGAATATATGATATGATAGTATTATAATTGTACCTTGTCTTATAGAAAGAAGTTTTAAAAGGTTACCACCTAAAACCTGCTATTTAATCTTCAATATCACCCTTAAACTACCTAGTTGACTAAGAAAAGGGAGGGTAAACAATGGGGTTTCTTTTTTTCTTTTTTATTTTATTATTTTTTAAATAAAGGTGGTGGGTCAAACAACTTACCTAAAGTTATGGGCTATGACCTACCTTTTTTATCTTGGTCATTTCGACTAACTTTAATCTCATAGGGATAGTGGAACTATTTTTCTTTTAAAATTTCCACTTTTTTTATTGTTTTTTCTTCAGTTTCTTATTTTTATTGTTTAGATCTTTATTTTTTATAATTTTATTTCTTTTATTCTACTTTCTTTTCTTTTTTATATTTTATTTTTTTTTGGTATAATTTTATTTGCTTTATTTATATTCTTTAGTTTGTAATAAAATAGCCATATAAATACCACGTTAGTGTGAATTGTTAAATAACATGCTACATCAACTCAATTTAATAGTGATATAATGGCAAGGTGATGAAATCTTGAGTTGAACCACTTTGTGTAATAATAAATTTTTATTTTACCAGTTGAAAATTTGATTCTTTATTTAAACTTATCTTAAAATATTGATACCTTCTAATATAATTTTCCCAATATTATTTCATAAACTTTAATTTTTGAAAAAACAATCAATTCAATTTTCTCCTCTTGATTGCTGGAAAGTTATTCATATAAGAGAGTGTACCGAATTTAAGCAATCAACTAACGACCCTTCCATTGGACTACAATAACTAATTAGAAGTCTCCTAAGCTATTTCTACATCCTCCTCAATTGAAGAACCATCAGCTCTTCTTATGAATTCTCCTTTTAATGGTTGAATGATGGAAAAAAGGTGTCACAATCACCAAAAGCCAATCAAAATTTTGCTACTCATCGATGCCAACATTTCTCGTCATTCTCCCAAAGTTAATTAAGCCAACTAAACAGTCCGTCTTCTTCGCCAAAGTCCTGGCATCAGTTTTTGAATATTGGCAGTTTCCTTTATTAACTTATCAACTTTGATTTTATCGTTTGGAAAGGATTCCTTGTACCAAAAAATAACGGATTCTCCGTAGTGTTACTATATGTACATTACATCTAGCAAGGAAACACCCTTTCCAACATATCTTGGCAACTTAGCTTCATATGACATCTTTACGTCCATTTGAAGAGAGCCACATGCGCTCAAATTTATGACTCTGATACAACCCTCTTACTGTCTTTTACATTACAAGCTGTCCTTCCAATTGTTTTCTTTTGGTACTTTTTTCTATTTTTTTTTTCTTTTTACATTTTTAATTTTATTGTCAATGCATTCTTCTTTCTCATCCTCTTTCACTTTTATTTATTTTTTACACCATTCATCTTCCCTTCAACCTAAAACATCAACATTCTTAACAATGGTATTCTCTAACTCTGAGTCCATGAATCTATATCAAAATTATGAAATGATCGAGGGAAACATCTTCTGGTTACCGTTGAGTATGCCATTCTTCTAAGATTGTACCATGTTTAAACCTTGGGTTGAATTAAACTTGGCTCAAACTCGGTGAGTCACGGGCTTAGGGGGCCTTAAACCAAGACTGGCTCAACCAAAGCTAATTCTGGGCTAGTTCAACAAGGTTTGTCGGTTTACAGGTCGGTTTAGCGGCTATGACCTGGTCATTTTTTTTTAATTTTTTCTCTTTTTCCTTAGCTGTTTAATTTTTCTCTTTCCCTAAACAACAATTTTGTTGTTCTAATACATGTGAATTTAAAATTTGAAAAAAAAAATATATAAACAACAATTTTGCATACTAACAATTTCATGTACAAACACATGCAAAACAAAATATTGAAATGAAACGCATGATGCACATTAAATTACATGTTATTTGCACAACACTTGACACCGAGTCGCAATTGATGTAGCAACATTAAATACCTTATATGATACAATAATAGAAGTGCTTAGCACATACTAGACAATATAGGAACTTAAATAGCAAACCTAAAAAGCAATAATAAAGATTTAAAGGACAACCAAACATATGCAATCCCAAATGATTACTTTCCGACTTTATTTTTCTTTTGCATCTGGGCAAACCATGAGTTTGCTGCATTATTCTCTAGTGGGAGGTACTGTTTCATATGTTTTTTAAATTTCCTTTTGTCAATCCAATTCACATGCTTGCATACCTTGTACTTCGCCTTTAGGACAGGCTCCTCAATATCGTATACGTTTATGCTATCATGGAAAATATCCATCTCATAATAATAGATTATTCCTTTAAGTTGGCGCTCATGTACGTAAGTAGAAGGTGATTGCTAGACTCCAAAATTGTCACCCATTTCATCGTTACAACAAATTTTTGTATTGGCATGGTATCTTCCTATATGTAATTATGAATCTCGATTTTCTTAGGTTCAATTTTCATCCTTTTTGGAGATGAACATGAGGAAGAACCACAAAAAAAAATGATTCACAATGTAGTGAAAATATTTTCAGTAAAGAATAGAGTTTAGTACAAAGCATTTTTTTTTCAAAGGAAAATAAATTGTATCGTGTAAAGTATGTGTATTTCTATAAAAAAATATAGCAAACAGAAATAAACTTTAGAAGAAAAAACTTCAATTATTGCACAAAATATTGTAGCTTAAAAAATGAATGTAAAGTGAATGAAATGTGTATAATATGTAGAATGATTTTTTGGTGAGAGTTGAGTGAGTGGTGTTACTAATTTATAGGCCATACGGTTATAGTGAAAATTTGAAATTAACCTTTGAAAACATTCATTCTGATATTTTCAGAATGATTTCATGTTTGTAGATTTTTAGAACTCAAAACGATTATCTTTTCTTTTTAGAATTGAAAATGCAATTTCAAATTTATTTATCGCAATGAGTAGAAATAATTCAAAATTTTCATCTGCTCATGTCCTATTTGAGACATTAAGAAATTACATGTGAGTTTCTAAAAAATTGAATGCTTTTAAAGTTGTTCGACCTTTGAAAAGCTTCATTTCATTGTGTGTGTTCATTTTTTCAATGCATTATATGCATTGTATATCAACAAATGTCAAATAAAGCTATGTACCTCCATTGCTTTTCTCATTAAAGCTTATAAAGTACAACTTAATAAACCTTACTACTGTCATTAAAGTGCATAGAGGACAAGACATGCCATTTCACACCAAACAAGTTTTTTTTTTTTTTTTTTTTTTCTTAACATGACCCAAGTCGAACTAACGGGATCGAATTGCCTGTTCACAACTCTAAGCGGAAAACCTGCCGATTCAGGTGGATTGTGACTTAAGACTTATATGAACTCACCTAAATCGACAAGTTCACCTACGGGCTGAACCCCGCCTCAAAGGATTCAGTCCGAGTTTGACCCGGCCTTTCCCAGGTCTATCCATGTTCCATTGCAGCCTACAGGCTTTCACTCACTACATTATCCATATGTGGTCTTGGATTGAATGTTAACAAAAATATATATATATATATATATATATGAAATTGAATTTACTCCCTATCCTTTTCAGATTTTCTTTAACACACTCATCATTGCGGTTTTGTTCAACTTCTTTTCTATAATAATTTTAGCTGCAACCAATATCTTACACGGCTTACTATAGTTAACCTGATATTCTTCTCCTATGTCCTCCACGAAGAATTCGTTCCAACTTTTCTATTTAGAGAATATTTCTCTCCTTAAAATTCTAAACAGAGAGCCATCATTGAAAATTGTAATTGTTATAAGCGAACCACTCCTTTAATTAGACTATCTTACATATTCTTCATGGACGAATTTTGATTTAACTTGTAACGTCACCTTGATGAAGCGGTGTATTGCAGTTAAGGAGGATTACGATAGAGGGAAAATCACCCTTTGCACTACCCCAAACAGGACAACCGTTATAGGAGAAAAACTCTGCATGAATCAATAGAGGTAAGAGTGATCCCCACATCTGTACTATAATGTTGCTTACCGCATATTTTTCATTTATCTCAATATTATGTATTTGTATTTAGAATTTTAAATAATAGCATATTTTAAAGATTTATTCCCATGCATCATAAAATTTAAAAACTTAATTTAATCAATTTTTTTTTTTGGGGGGTAAACATGGCAGTTGCTTTTGCTATATAGCGAGATAAAAATGGTAATGCGTTTGCAGTCTCGTTTGCTTTGTTGGAAAGAAGATATATAGATCTAGGTGTATCTTAATATTAGAAAAATTGGTGTGATTTCAAGAAATTTTTTATGTGATATAAACTAAATGGAAGCCATTTTTAAAATTAGATACACCTAAGCTTATTTATCTATTCCTACACTCCATGACCCTCCTCAACCGCAGTCAGAATGCAATTATATAATAGTTATGTAGCTTTCATCCTAATAACACAACATATTAAACATAATATGATAGCTATGCAAACAATGTCCAAATTATACAACGGTTCCGTTTGTTTCTTTCTTTTTTTTGTTTTCTTTTATTTTTTGGGTGTTTACTTCAATTATGCGTTTGACAATAATAAGATATCAAAAAGATGAAAATATAGTTCCATATATACCCCTCTTTTAAAATACAAATCTTTATAAAGTTAAATTTATTTACTTTTTATTTTATTCATATTTATAAATATACCGATTAAAATAATAATTTTTAATGTATAAAATATATTATTTTCAAATCTTTTTCTTAAAAATAAGTGAATTTTCATTTCTCAATCCTAATACTCTAACTATCGTTTTCATTACAATTATGAAGTAGAAACAAAGAAGATAAGATAGTTTTTCAAATATTAGATTTCAAGCAGATATATATTACATATAATATAAACATGAATAAGATACAAATAAAAAAAGATAATCGAAATAGGACTAATATTAAAAATTTATCCAATATTAATACGCGATTTACATGTAAACATGTCATTAATATGTAGTCATATGATTTTAAACATTGATATCATATTTGATTTGTATAATTGGTATTTTTCTGTGATAACATTAATAATATAGCGTTATCGTAACAGTAGTCAAAGTGACCTATTATAAATGTTTAGTAAGTTGCTTTTTATAGCAGGTAACATGTTATAGCAAAATTGTCTAATGTATTGTTTATTTTGACAAGATAGATGTTATATATTATATTTTAGTAAATTAATGGTTTATATTGGGCAATGTTATGGTAATGTATTTTCGTTAGCGTTGTGCTAACATTATAATAGAAAATCCTGTAAAATGGTAGTGGTTTTAAAGAAATAAAACATACATTATAATTTTTTTTTGGCTAAACAAAATAAAATTTTTTTAAAAAACCATAAAATAACACTCGGTCTTACATATGTTTGTAGTTTGTTGGTGTGAATTGATCTAATAGGTTAAAAGTAAAGCTGTGAATGAGCCAAGCTTCCGAAGATATAGACTCAATTGGTTTAAAAATTATTAAACTCGAACTTGAGTCGAACTTAGAAATTGAGGCTCGAATTCGATTTATTTAAATAAATAAGTTTTGTCTTGAGTTTAAGCTCTACTTATTTACTAATTAAATTCAAGTCAAGTTGAGCTGAGCCTAAAACGATTCAATCTCGAGCCTAAAACGATTCAATCTCAAGCCTATCATAAGCTTAAGTGTAATAAATAAATAAATATATAAATAAATAAGTTAATGAATAATGATTATATTATTTATTACTCATAACATATTATATATAATATAAATATTAATTTTTAAATCTTAATTATATATAATATATAATATTTATAATATATATAAAATTGATGAACTTATTCAAGAGCCGAACAACCTGGCTTGTAAACATGAGCCTTAACTAAAATATGAGCTTAACTAGCTTAGATAAACGGATTTTATTGTAAACACAAATTCGAGCAGTCTGGGAGAAATTCGGTGCATTTGAAGTCGTAGTTGAAAGTGGACGATTAGTAGACCAGTAGGCTTCTAACAAAAGAAAAGGAGACCAAGGAAGTTGGAGTTTCTCTCACCTGCCCGCAACAATTGGGCATTGGCCTGGCCATTCTTGGGGTCTATGATCTACCTCCGTCCTGTCGAGGGGTCAATTGTCTCATAGCTAAGCCTTCTGTTCTGTCTCCGTATCTTGCTCTTCTTCAACGGACACGCTTCCCTTTTTCTTTCCTATTTACCACCCCCATATTTTCTTAATTTGCATTTTCATCCCTAGTTTCCGCATCACAGCCCCAACCTTCCTTTTTCATAACCTTCAATTCAATTCAATTTAATCCTTATTTGCGTCTTTCACATAATCTCAAACCCTTATTCCAATTCCATCATTCGCCTCCTAGATTCTTCCCTAGGGTTTTGTTTGAACTCCTCTATAAATTAGGGTTTTTTAGTATCTGCTTCGGTTATTGATTTATTTGTTTAGTTTTTGGATCTGAGTCTTAAGAATTCGTCATCGAGTACGTGTTTTTTTCAATTTCCTATTAAATATAAAAGGTAAGTTTCTTGAATTTGTTTGACGAAAATAAAAGGGCAAGTTTTGATTTAATAAATATTTTTGATGTATTTCTGAGGATTCAATGCGTCTTTGTTGTTTAGTGGGGTCATTATTGCAATAAAAATACTAACTTCACCGGTTTTCTTATTGTTTTGTATGAACAGTGGAAAAGGTCAACACATTGAGGTGGTGCTGCATGAGGCTATAAAAGACTGGAGCTTTCGCGATGCTGGCTTTCATTAGGGATTATTGTAATATAATCAGCTGTTTTATTCATCTATCTGAATGGCATCCATTGGAATAGCACAGCTGACTTGGGCTTAAAGCCCTAATTTTTTTCTATTTTTAAGAGGTTGGTGATTTGTTTTTTCTGTTGATATAAGCTGGGTATTATTTTAATTGCATAGATTTTGCGTAGTTGTCAGTGTATGAGCTTGTGGATTCTGTTTGGGATGGTCATTTGTGTTACCATGTCGCAGAGGTTTTTATTTTGTTGGCTAAGCTGTATCCGATTGGTCGTATATTACAAATAGTTACTTTCTTGCTTGATTGTGTCAGTTTTGGATTATGTTTTGATTAGAGATGTCATGTCAATCTCAGGATTTGCATCTGTACTGAACAATGTATATGGTAGTTTTTCCCTTTGAATTCACAAATTCTGAAATGGTTTTGAGGAGCTTTTTTGTTAATCAGTGGTGGGCCACTGCCATAATTGGATGGGCTAGGCACAAATTCTGAAGTTGGTGTGTGGAGTTTGTTGTTTTGAGATATGAAGGATATGTGATTTGGAGGTCCTTTGTGTACTTATCTGAATTCATGTCTGGTTGGTTAAACGTGGAAAATAAATGATTTCCTGCTTTGTAGTGTTGGTTTGGATCATATTTAGGCTAGTCTTGATGTGTCTCTGGCTGGATATGTCTCTGTACTATATGATGTTTACGATCCTCCTTTTCTTCTCAAATATGATTTTTGAAATGGTATATGATGTTTTCTTCTTTCTCTCTTCCCCTAGAGCCGTAAAGGGTTTGGGATTTTTGCAGGTTTTTCTTTGTGCTGAATTTTGTAACAGATACTTAAGAGGCCAAAAGTTTCTCATGTTCAGTAAGAGCGATTCATTTGAGAAATTGATGGGATGCTGCAGTTGCTTTGGATTTGCAAGGAAGCCGAGAAGAGTGCACATGCCCAATAAAAATCTTTCACAGGAGCGATTGTTGGATGATGATATTGAGGATGATGATGATGATGATTTTTCCTACAATGGAGAGGTCACTGATAGTACTCATTGTGATGAGAGTGAGTCCCTGCACCGTGCAAAACGTTCAGAAGAGATTTTGAGGTTTAAAGAAGAGAACGGCATGATTTGCAGGCAAGTTCCTGTCAAAGAAACACATAAAGTTGTTCGTTCAGAGGTACAGTTTGACTTGAAACTGCCATTTTTTTTTTTTCTTATCAATTAGTTGTCACTATGCCTTTGAATAATTGACCAGCTTCTCAGTAGGCCAACAGTTTCTCATCTGGTGTAGTGTTACATGTCATTAAATCTTTTATTTAGAGACCCAGAAGGGTGAACCAAATTACAAAAGACTATCACCAAAGTGTATGTGGCTTATAAATCCTTGTTTTGCTGGTCCTTGAACTCTTGGAATGGCCTAATAAAAGGCACCGGTAGTTGAGAAAAACTCGTCATTGCAGTATGTGTCGTCTTGATGGAACTGTCTTCTGATTACTGGTTTTTGTGTTTAAAGTTGGATCAGGGTTGTTGTACCAAGGTCCCAATTGGATTGCCATAGAAACTTTCCAAGTGCTAAATTGCCCAAAACACAGTTCAGAGGCCACATTGCTCTTTGTTAAGGGTATGGAAGCCTTTTTCTGACCTTTCATGTAATATTAGGGAGCTGATAATGCATCAGAGTTGGCTTGGAATGTTCAGTCAGAATAGGTTTTTAGCTCCCTGTCATAGTCATTTCGATAATCAATTTACATGAACTTCAATGGCTTCCCCTTATCTCTCTTCCAAAGAAGCAAAAATGGGAAATACTACACGTGATGACAGTTTCCTCACTTCTGGGTGGAGATTTCTCTCTAAGTCTGCAGTCATGCATCTGTAACAACATTTGCATTTGATATGCAACCACTGTTAACATTGTGATTTCTAATGAATTCAGAATCTCAGATGTAGTGTGATGTAATTATTCATTTAAAAAGTTTAAATTCCGGTTAATTCTGTGATCACTTGTCACCTCACTCCACTACAGACTCTTGGTTCTAAGGTTTACATCTACTTTGTTAGAACATTCATGACCATTTGCTTTCAGGATGAGAATGGGAATAAGACAGTTAATGAATATGTTCGTGAATACAAGATTGGTGCTGGTAGCTATGGTAAAGTGGTAAGTGTTTCTTCTTTTGATAATTCACGATTCTCATGCATAATGTTCCATCCGGTGGAGTAACACTAACAGTTCTTTTCGTTGCATATATAAAAGGTTTTATATCGAAGCCGTGTCGATGGAAAGCATTATGCAATTAAGGTAGAGTGTGTTTTATGGATGTTTTACAGAGTAATACATGCACATGAAGTTTTATATTATATGAATTCTCCCCTAAATCCCTTCCTCAGACAGAAGAAACAGATGTCATGCTTATTAAGTATCTAATTATCCACAAAATCTCATGCAGGCATTTCATAAATCTCATTTGCTAAAGCTGCGGGTTTCACCTTCAGAGACTGCTATGTCAGATGTTCTTCGAGAAGTAGGTTCCATTGTTCTTTTCTTTATTCGATGTTGTTTTTCTTTGGGTTGCAGGTTAACTTGTGTACTCTTCTTTTCCATAGGTTTTAATCATGAAGATGCTCCACCACCCTAATATAGTCAACCTCATAGAGGTGATTGATGACCCAGATACCGATCGCTTCTACATGGGTATTCTGCGCAAGAACTTTTTGATATCTAGGAGATGTTAATTCAGATTTCATCATGAGTGTGACAAATTCAATTTTGTTTAGTTCTTGAATATGTTGATGGAAAATGGGCTTGTGATGGATCTGGTCCACCTGATGGAATTGGAGAAGATACAGCCAGAAAATACTTGCGGGACATTGTTTCTGGTTTGATGTATCTTCATGCTCATGTATGTTCCTATTCCCATTCGTGTATATCAGCTGCTGTTTGTTGGTTATTTGAATCATTTCATTGGATGATGCTATAATAACTAGATGAGTAACTGTATGTAACATGTTCAGAATATGAACTCTGGATCACCATCTTTTAATAGCCTAATATAAGGTCACAAATCACTAGTGACATCTTTATCCTCAAAGGAAAGCCTTGTATTGGAAACTTCAATATTGTGTTCCGCTTTTCTATATAGAATTATATGGACGATTGTATGAGCTAGGTCTAATGTAACTTTTTCTTCTTTCCACATTAGAGAGGTAAATTTTGTGTCCTTTGGGAGATTTTATCCTCAATTATAAACTTTCCAAACAACATTATAGGTGTGGAAAACTTGCTTTGAGCCTTTAGACATATTAGTTGTAAATGTAGTTTTTTTTAGTCCAGTATGCTCATATTACTTAGTAGTTACTAGGTGTTTGAATTTTAGTATCATTGACATGAACCAATCATTTCATGTGATATGAGTCGCCCAGTGAAAAGGTTAAAACTTATATACGAGTTAATGTGCTTTCACTTTTTACCCTATCAGTATTGTTTGTATCATGATATATATATTTTCCTCTTATTCCATATTAATTCATGCTTCTGTTTTGTTGTGAGCAATGCAGAATATAGTTCATGGAGATATTAAGCCTGATAATCTTTTGGTTACTCGTTCTGGTACTGTAAAGATAGGAGACTTCAGTGTCAGCCAAGTATTTGAGGTAAGTATCAGTTCAAGAGCGTTACTTCAAAATTGAGATGGTATTTTATTTAGATTTGCTGTTTGCTTTCTATAGTGTTTGTGAAGGCACAGCCTTCATTTTCTTATGTGGGTAAGATGGTATGTTCAGCTTTTTCAAAGAAATTGATTGAAGCTTGTATGTTGGATTTAGGATGACAATGACGAGCTTCGCCGATCTCCTGGAACTCCAGTTTTCACTGCACCTGAGTGTTGTGTAGGTCAGATTTTCATAACAATCTGGAAAGATTAGTCATTTTTATGATAGTAAGGAATAAATGATTGATTTAATTGTTGTGTTTCCCTGATTCATAAACAGGTCTCACATACCATGGAAGGGCTGCTGATACATGGGCAGTTGGTGTCACTTTATACTGTATGGTTATAGGAAATTATCCATTTCTTGGAGAAACATTGCAGGACCAATATGACAAGGTATATGACGGATGAAGCACTTGCTTTTCTCCTCAAGTTTCTCATATTATGACACTGATCTATTAAATTTTGATTTCCAGATCGTGCACAACCCTTTAGTATTTCCGGATGATATGAATCCTTTATTGAAGAACTTACTCGAGGGTCTTCTTTGTAAAGGTTAGTGCTTCTGATCAGAGCAAAAATGGTGTTTTAAAATTCCCCTGCTATGTAGGATCTCCACATTTTTTCTTAGATTGTTAACTAGGTCACTGATCTGAGACAATATGCTGTTCAGTTTGAGCGTGACTCAGAAGTCCAAAGCTTGAGCTTGAAAATTTAGGATTTCATGCTTGAGCTCAATGCGGAGAGGTACTCAACGAGCTTAAGTTTGACTTGTGTAAAGCTTGTTTAAGAATTTTCTTCTACTTGAAATAATAATAAGGCACAAATTCGACTCGAATTCAACTTGCACATGTGCTCAGCTCGAGCTCTAATTGATTCATGAGCTTGTGGAGCCATCTGGTATGATGATTGAGCTTGACTTAATAAACTACTTGAGTAACTTGAAATTGACTCTGTTATAGTAGTTGATTTTGAGTATCCAGATGAACTAGAGTTGCTTGTGAGTAGACCTAAGCCCACTTTCTTCAATACAAATGTTTGAAAGAGTAAGGTTTACTATGCAGATCCGAAAGAAAGGCTCACACTGAATGCTGTATCTCAGCATGCCTGGGTTATTGGGGAGGATGGACCAATACCTCAGTACTTGTGTTGGTGCAAACGAAAAAGCATGCAAGAGCAGGTGGAAGAATCCAATGGAAGCAAAGACATTACTGACATGGTTGATACTAATTGATTTCATTAATCTGTGTAGTTGTGGGATGTTTATATGTATAGAAAGATTGCTGTAGTTTACCTCCCTACTTGAACTCCTCCACCTGCTTACTGTGTGATTGTAAGGAGGTTGGAGTGATACTGGAAACATGGAAACCCACATCTTACATATTTCGTTCGGTAGGACTACGAAAGTGGTGGTGGCACTTGGACTGCCTAGACTACCAAAAAAAGCCATAGCATGCAATGCCATCTTAGCGTTGGAGATTTGGTAGAGGCTGCTCCTTTTCCCCCGGCCTTGCTTTAGAAAGTACGCAAATTGACCATTTCCTGTACTTTGTTTCATTTGACGAGTTTACTCCAAAGATTTTTTTGCTTATGTGAGTCCATGAACTAGTTATTTTGGCCAACTTTTTCAACGGAAGCCTAATTGTCCACAATGAAACCCGGTTTTCATTGGCAAGGGGCTTCTGACGTGACAATTTATAAAGGGCTGGTTCATGGCCTTCTAAGAATCTGCTTTATGGAAAGATCTTGAGGTAAGAGCATTTTGTTAGCTTATCTTAAGGATTTATGAAAACCTCCAACTAATAGAAGGGGTTCGTTAGGGAGGGACTAGGGAGCACTCATTTTTCCCATTCGTGCACTTTGTTCTATTTAACTTCCATATCGAACTTATAGATTTCCTAAACATTTTTTCGTTCCCCCTTAAATTTTGGCCAGAAGATTTCCTGTACTTTTAAAAAATTGTCTTGAAGCCATTTAAGGATTTCACCCTTTATAAAACTATAAGGTAATATGCCTAAAAAAAAATAAATAAAGAAAGAAAGAAAGAAAGAAAAAAAGATAAACAAAATTTAGAAGAAAAGACGAGAAAAAGCTCATCCCCTTTGGACCATAGCCTAATCCCATTTCTTCTGGCAATTATCTTTTATGGATCAACACCAGATCTGGAGCCACTTAGAAGCTTTATGTCCTACTTAGTTACCGGTCTATTGTATCCTACAATAAATCTACGTTTTCTATGTTCCAATTTAGGGAATATTACTGAAGTAATTAAACCTCATGTTGAAAATTAAAGGAAAAAAGGTTATCGAAGTATTAAGTTCTCACAACACCCACCAAATCACATCCAAATTTGAGTTTGAGCTCCAACTTTAACTTACCAAAAATCAAAAATTGAATTTAATTTGAACTTGATTGAGCTTAAAAGTCTTAGTTCGAGCTTGACCTCAAATAGCATTCAACAAGTTTAAACTTTATTCAGTAAAATTCATTTAGCCTTGATTTTTCTTTTTTAAAAAATATATTTTTCCTTTAATAAAAGTATTGATATTTGAACTTAATTGAATATACTAACATGAATTCGAATAAGTTCACAAGTTAATCAAATGAAATATATTGTAGTATAAACTTGACTCGATAAACTACTTAAATAATTAAATTTCGACTCGATACTTGGGCCATTGTGTCCAATATACGGAATTCGGGTCCTTATAATAATAAATGAGGCCTCTCTTGAGTCTTTAATGGAAGACGTATCTATTTTTAGGTACCATTGTTTTTTATTCTTTATTTTCTGCTGATATGTTAATCATCCTTTGTGGTAATTTAATTATATTTAATAAAGCGGCACCCAAAACAAATTTTGAATAGTTAAAAAAAACCAGTTTTGATTATAAGGGACGCAAGTAAAAGTTAGTGATTCCTAACATACCGCTTTATATTTGCTTTCATGTAAACTTAAATCTTTTATTTTTGGAATTATGCATTTAGACACCAAATCTTTTAAAAGGGGTACTTAGATGATATTTTACCATTTGTCATTAAATAAAATAATTTAAAAATTACTAAATTATAAATATGTGAACATCAAAGATAAAACTAGGGGTAAAATGGTAATTGGTGGATAGGATGTGAGGTTCCAAAATTTTTATAACTATAACTTACTTTGTAACATTTTCAAACTACTATACAACCTATATTTTATAAAACTTATGTGGTACGATGTATCTATAAAACTTGTAAATTTTTTTCTATGTTCTTACAAATTTTTTCTTTCTCCTCATAAATTTCAAATCTATATGTTTTTCTAATAGCAAATTTTAGTTATATTTTTTTTCTTTCTATACCAAAATATGGTTTTTCCAACGTTGCATGAAATTTGAATATTAAATACCACTATTTAAGAGTAAAACAATTAAGTAGCAAACACATAAGGGTGCATGCACCAAAGAAAAGAATATACAAGTTTTCTAGAAGCAATAACAAATACAACTTATTGAAATTTAAAGTTATTATTTTCCGGTTTTGATTGTTAACTTAGAGTTTGTATTAGCTTTGAGACATTTCTTTTTAACATGAATATATCATTTTCATTCATTTAGTTTTCTTAATAAAAGAAAATATAAGGTCATTCTTCATTCATCTATATATATACACTATATTATTTGATAAATTTTAAGGGTGGATATAAGATATATTGGAACTTGTATCATGTATATCATAGAATATATATTCTAAGGTGAGTATAAGGTAAAAGAGATCATATCCTTACTCGAGAGAAAGTTCTAGAAAATTGATATCCAAAACTTACCTTGTAATTCTGAATACCCTCCTAAAACCTATCCATTCAAGTAAAGTACTGGTAAATATCCTATACAATAGGGTTATTTGATCTATTCTTAATGCTTCGTTCCTTTGAAGAAAATGGGAGAATTGAAATTCCATTTCCCTCTTATTTTTTATTATGACATTCATTTTATTTTATGTTCCAAAATTACAATTCTATGTAAATCCCTCAAGTAATAGGGATTTATTACTTCAATCAAATAATCACAATTTCTTGCAAATTTTTATATTTTTCTAAAAAATTATCTCATCCCAGTTGCCATCATTGCCACCGCTACTACTATTACTAACCGCTATACCATTACCATCATCTTTATCGCCACCACTACCATAACCACCATCATTGCCATTATTGACTATTATCATTACCATCGCCTTTGCTACCATTGACCACCACTATTGTTGTTGTCTCCACCACTACCACCATTGCTATCGTTGCCATCACTACTACCATTGCTACCATCACCTACTATTATTACTGTTAGCTTTGCCTCCGCCACCATTACCACTATTGTCGTTGTTGTCACTATCACCGCCGCCATCGACCATCACCACAATTATCACTATCATCATCATCGTTGCTACTATTGCCACTGTCACTGTCACTGTTATTGTTGCTATCGCTACCATTATCGCTATCGCTATCATTATTGCTGTTACCAGCCATTAACTACATTATCTACCAATGCCACCACCACTGTTACTACTATTATTACTATTATTACCATTATTGTCACCACTGAACATCACCATCATTACTGTCACTATCGTCATTGTTATCACTGTCATTGAATATCACCATACTACCATTAACGCCATCATCATTGGCCATTACCGCTACTACCTATTATTTTATGGTTAGTTGAGGAAAAAGATGGATCAAAAGTAATTTAGTCATTAATGTTTTATTATGTATTCATTCTAAGTTGCTTATAAATTCAATAAAATAAAGATAATAGCTATTACACCTTTATTATATTCTTTAAGAATTCTACTTGTAATTTCAATTCCATTCCCTCTTCATTCCATTTACCCTTGTTCGCTTGGGCGGAATTGAAATTTCATTCACCTCATTCATGCTTATAAGAATTTCTATTATTTAGTTTTACCAAAAAAATCATAATTCTTTGTAAAACTTCACCTTTTTTTTCCAAAAATGACCTCAGCCCAATTTAGTGACCACTGTTACTATTGTTACTACCGCCACCGTTGCCACTACTATCATTGTCATTACCATTGTCGTTATTGCTACCGCTACCACACCATTGTTATCATCATTATCATTACGACCACCACCACTATCGACTATCACTGCCACTGCCACTGCCACTGCCACTGTCATTGCTACTGCCATTGCTACTGCCACCGCCACTGTCATCGCCACTATTACCACCACTATCATCGTCGTTGCTGCCGCCACTACTATTGCCATCGTTGCCACCACTACTATCGCCATCGCCACCACTGTTACCATCGCTATCACCACTACCGCCGTTGCCGCTATTGACCACTACTGTCATCACTGACCATCGCTACCACTTACTACTTTAGGGTTGTTTGAAAAAGAAGATAGATCAAAGGTAATTTATTTATTAAAGTTTTATTACATATTTATTATTAAATTACTTATAAATCCAAGTGAAAAAAGTATTAGGTTAATTCCGAGTGTACTCACATTCAAAGATTTGAAAACTCCTTTTAGGTTAGGGGATACTATATAACATTCGAATTTGATATTGATATGCACGAAATGAAAAGAATTTGTTAATAGATGATAATTGGTGAATTTCGTTATTGTAAAATAAATACCAGAAACAATATGCATTATCCCTCAAATTGAAGACACTTTTATATATAATTATTTTTTAGTAATAAGAGTAGCATAATGTTAACAATAATTAAACACAATACAATCTTTTTAACAACACAAAACAAGGTTTATAGCTTTAATAACTGCAGTTTTTTCTTTCTCGGCACCATTAGCACAAAACACTTATGTCCTTAATTGGAAGAGTCAAAATATGATCCGGAGATATAAAAACTATACAATCATCACACACATGAAAGTGCATCAGATTAGCCAAATTGTTTGTAACCTCATTACTTCAATTCAAGTTGCTATTTTTTTTCTTTCATTGCAAGCATGCAAAACATTGGTGTATTTGTTTTTGAAATGGCATGTATCGAATGCAAGTGTCTTGCCATGACAGAATCAAAGTTAAGCTCATTTGTTTTTTTTTTTTTTTTAAGCCATGGATGTTAGTATTTTAGGCTCTAATAGATCTCTCAAAACTCAGCTATGAGTTCAGATACTTTTCTTGCCTTTTTGTCTAAATCCCGTAACCCAATGTCCTCTTTCATCCCTTAAAATAACTACAATGGTTGCTTTTTTGATTCATACCTTAGGGAGTTAATCGTATTAAGCTTGATCAAACTGTCCTTTGGTGGATTCCATCTGATCCAGTTTCGCGAGACCGTGCTCAAATGCCGTCTTCTTGTATTATGTATTTGAAATTCATTGGCATGCAATCTTATTTAGACTCAACCTGGTTTGGACCTACTGGGTTAAGTGCTTGGTCCCCTTGAATGGGGACCAACTCGGCTTAGACCAATTTAGCCGTTCATATAATCGGCTCAACAAATTTTTTATTTTTATTTTTCCTTCCATCGTTTACTTAACATAATTACAAAATAATTAAAATTATTATTATTTTTTAATTTTTTTCTTCCCTTGTCTATTTTTCTTTTAAGTAATTTATAAACTTGCATTGCTAACTTTTTTAATTAAAATAATTAAAAAATAATAATTTCCAAATCCATCTATTATTGGAAACATATTTTGGAAAAAAAAAGAAAAAGAAAAGACACATTGAAGGTTTAATGAGGAGATTACATACATCAAATTGAGTCGTAGATGATTTTGCGATAAGGTACATGTTATAGAAAACAACAACATGAGCCACTTGCACAATCGATATAATTACAACTTGATATAATTACAACTCATTAAAACATAAAAGTAATGGCAATGATTTTGAAGAGAATAAAATAAATGTAAGTCTAGACATTAACGTGGAGATTTCATTTTTTCTTACGCATTTCTAATAGTTGGTAGTGGTGAAATCATGCCTTTGTTGCCTTGTACTCGTATGGGTGATACTGTTTCATGCATCATTTAAATTCTTTTTTGTCCGTTTGGTTTGAGTACTTATATATCTTGCATTTAGGTTTAGGGATGTCTTATATAGTTTCCTTTACATCTATATTGTCTTCAAAATTAACCTTCTCCCTTCGACGGCTCCTTCCTTTAGGTTGTTGAACACTTTCAAAGATGGTTGGTGGTTTATAGACCTCAAGTTTGTCTCTTCCTTTTTTTGTAGCAACATATTTTTGCATGGACATAGTTTCTTCTTCTATGTAATCAATAATGTTAATATCACCGAGTTTAGTTTGCATCCTCTCGGGGGATAAGGGGAATGAACTTGAACCAATAACATGGAAAAAATGGTCTAATTTTAGAAAGTAAATACAAGTAATTGGTAACAATCTTTGATTTTTTTTTTCTTGCGAAGGGATATAGTTTATTTTATGAGGCAACGGGAAGTATGAGTTCTTGATGGGTGAAATGTGGAACAAAAAGGAGAATTTATAATGTGAAGTTTTATTGTTGGTACCCTTCATATGTAGACATTGTTCACTGTTAATTCTAAAGTCTATTTCTTTATGTCCTTTTCTTTCATATTATCAATTTCAAAATTAAATTTAATATCATATCAAGTCTTTTGTCTCTATTTCCTAGTCTTTCTCTCTTTTTCTTCTTTTATCTTTTCAATCTTTCTTATCTTTCACCAAATGTCTTTTTCCAATTTTGTCAACACATGCTAATAATTCACAATGAATTTCCTATAAGCAACGGCAAATGCAAAGAAATTTTTATACAACAATATAAAATTTCAAATAGTTTGTATTTGTGAGAAGGGATTGAATAGTACATAATTTTTATATATAGCCAGCATAATAAATTACATTTGTAAAGTTACACTTTTTTAATAAAAATTGAATTTTGCAAAAATTGCGTACATAAGAAAGCGTTCCATGTATGAGATGTAAGAAATTATAACAGTAAATATTTATTGTTTGATGAAATTATTTATTTTTTTAAATAAATTTTAAGGTCGCATCATATGAGTGATTGCTTACATATCTTCTAGTTGAATCAGACTATCGTAGTTCGGTGATTAATTTTTTTTTTAAAACTTTAGTATATTAGTTAATTTTAATATTCCTAAAAAAGAGTTCATTTTATATTATTGGCCCGTCTATTTGATTTGTAAGAAAACGTTATTAAACACTTAAGCTTTTATTTTTTTATTTTTGGTAGCTCGATTTTTTGAAAATCTATCAAACATGAATCCAACCTAATTTTTCAAAAATTACTAGTTAGATATTTTTGGTTTTTTGCAAAAACCATTTTTTTGGATGCTAAAATGTTTTAAAATGGAAAAGAGGTAATTGAAAACTATCATTTAATCACTATCAACTTGTGAGTTGCTCTGTTCTTGGGTTAAGTGTTGACTCTCTTAAGAAGAGTTAAATTCGCTGAAATAGTTGCCTTCCTCTATTGACGTTTCCATTAGCTCCTATTCTTTATTTGCCACTTTCCACCAATCTTTACTGTAATCAGTAGCTTCTATGTTAACAACACTCAACATGCGTGATGATTGTCAAGAATTAGACCATACTAAAAGCCTACTCTATGACAACCATTAATGCTAGAGTAGCGAGGACTTGTTGTGCTATGTGGGAGAGTATGAGGTATGTCTTTCTTCGCTTCTTCCACCATTCCAAGATGTTGAAATCTTGAATACTGATATTATCCCTGAACTCAAAATTAGTATTAATATAGTGTTGTAATTCAGTTTTCTACTCTTTGGACTGATGTCTTCAATTTTTAGGCCAACAATTTTTCTCTTGTAAAGGAGTAGCTATGTGTCATCGAGGGTTACAGTACAGTACGGTAGTCTGGTTACTATACGTGTAGGTAGATTGTTGAAATAGCTCTTTCATTTCCTTAGTTACCTTGCGAAGTTTGTTACCAGCACTTACACTATATAAATCTTATGCATCTGATGGGTTATCAGTTATCTAATAGTACATATTAAGATAGCCTTGAAGTACATCCATTTACAATACATGTCTAAAATTGTTGCAATAAGATAAATAAAAGCGATTTCCTTATAATATTGCAACCACTTAGCCACCATTTCTATCACACAACTTTGTAGAACAGGTTACTGTGCGCATTTAGAAGAATTGCAATTATATTGACAGCCTCCATCATGAAGTGGTGCATGCTAAGCCTATAAATTTATGAAGAAATGTTAGTGGCATCATGTAAAACTTCAAGTACTTGCAATAGCTTATTACATACAACCTAATCCCTTGTGTGAATCCCCACTTTCGCTATCTTGTGCAAACAAAAATTATATAATAGATCTATATAGTTGATCGTGCTTTCAACATTTCGTACATAGAATTCCAACAATGTTTGATGTCATTTTCAAATTTTTTGTACCTTTTTCCCATTTTGTATGCAGTAATCTCTCCATATTTTATGTAGGGATGACTTTTTTGTAATTGTTTTAATCGCTAACTATAAGCTCTAAAGTTAAGTCAAGAGACCGTAGGATTGAACTTAGAGTACAAGGTTTAGGGCGATCGGTTAAAGAATCCGATCAAACCCGAATTATAAACTATAGAAAAAAATATTAGTAAAAATGACCCCATAAACTTGAATTTAAGAAAATAAATAATAAAATAGGAGACTATAAAATTTTCAAATTTTAAGTATAATAATTGTTAATTATCGAAAAGGCGAAAAGTGTAATCTAATAATTAATAAATTACTAGGGATGATTACATGTATACTAAAAATCATAGAATGACCTAAATAATAATTAAGAATATTCACATGTACCCTACATGTATTTACGTGTAGGTAAAAATATGCGAAATTACTTAAATTGGCCAAAAATTTAGTAAATAATTAAAAAAATTATTAATTAATTGATAAAAAATCAGAAGGATATGTAATCTAATTAATGCATATTAATTACCAAAAACTTCTATAAATAGGAAAAAAATTCAGAGAACTCCTTTTGGACAGTTAGGAATTAAAGAAAAATAGAGAGATTTGAAAATTCAAGAGAAAAACCAAAAAAAAAAAAAGAAAATGAAAACTATGCAGTTAAGGCTAGTGAGCTAAACCCATACACCACCTGGGACCGAGCCACCACCACCACCACCCTACTCCAAACCCACTGCCTGGACCGGTGACACACCTGGACCGATGTTGGAAGGCTAAAAACCATCGGACCGGGTGACTCTCTAATCTTTTCCGATTTTGTATAATTTCTTAAAATTAGTTATTTTGCTTAGAAAATTATGAAACTTGTTATTCTGAGGTTTTATTGTATGTAGCTTTAGGGAAAAATAATGATTTAGTTTAATCACGTTTGAAGATATAGAATTCTTAACAAATTAAGCAAAACTGAACATGATTAGAAATAGAAATAAATAGGCTTAGGAGTGTAATTTGAAGCTCAAAATTTTTCTGTAGAATGCTTAATGGATATAGAACAGTACTATGAAGCCATTTTTTTAAAATTAATTTTCGAAAATTTTAAGTTAATTTTTAGCCCTAAAATGATGGAAAAATTGGGTAATTTTAGGTTAATTAGGTGATTAAGACACTAATTACTAATTTAGATAGTAATTAGATATTTAGGGATGTTAATCTCTGATGTGGAAATCTAATCTTAGCCTTGGAGTGTTAAGTATAAGTAATGAACACATTATGTGCTAATTATAGAAAATTAGGATTTATTATAAAAAATTAGGTTTAATTAGATAATATAATGATAGAAATCAGAATATAATAAATCTGAAATAAAATTTAGTTTTAAGTAATTGTATAAAAAAGTGTAAGATTTTCTCACATCGGGAATAAATCTGGTACCCCAATTAGGATTAGCATGTACCGAATAGTTTAGAATACTAAATTTAGACCCAATTGGATATTAGAATACTTGAGCTTAATGTGATTAATTTCACATTAGAATTCGAGCATATTTAAGATTTCAGAATCAAAACTACAATCTAATTTAGGAACCGAACCCCGAAATAAGGTAGAATGAATCATTAGTAAATAAAAACTAAATTATTACTTAGAATGTGAATCATTAAAATATAAGAACTAAAAAGAACCTATTTGTATTATAGGATATCTAGAGACGAATCGGCTTGTAATCGAGTGATCGGATGACTGAGAAACTCCAAGTAAGTTGGGTTATTACTTACTATATTAGAGTGCTATTTTATAGTACTCGGAGACTTAGGATTGTATATGGTTGTGATTGTAAGTAGTCTACGCATGTGTTTGATGTATCTGAATGCGTGTTGAATTTGTAACGTGAATGATTTTGTGATTGATTGAATTGGTGTGAAATTATTTGAACACCTTAAATGAAATTTAATTTTATTCGACTCTAATAACAAAAAATATCATGCATTGCAACCCGTTAGGGGATCATAGGATTCTCCAACCAAATACCGACCCCTTTGAAAGGAATAACGCAGAATTGCAAAATGGTTCCTTCTTCATCCTTAGTCGAACTAAGCGACAGGAGAGGAGGTTACGGCGAAGGTGAAGTTAATGGTTCGAAGGTAGTCGCGGCAGGAGCGAAGTCTCCATTGCATAAGCCTGGGTTTGGTTGTGAGTTGCTACATAACATGGAAACTCCTCAACCTGGATTAAAGCGGGTGAAATTTCTCCGATTTCGCAACGGACCGGACTACGTTGTGCGATGACACTTGATTATTGCATTGCATTAAAGTAATTGCTTGATAATCTTGTTTGTGTTTGTATACTCTCATGAGTCTCCAATTCAACTTACTAAGCTGTAGTTGCTCATATCCCTATAGATCCTTTTGCAGGTCTTGATCTCTAAATACTTCAAGTATTATGCTGCCTTACAATTATCCAGAGGTTTGTTCTTTTGAAACCAGGGGTGTGAGGATCAATTTACTTAGTAGTAATGTGTAGCCAGAATGTCCTTTGTAGTTTGAGGATGAAAGACTGATAATTCTTATGTAAATTATTGAACTGTTGTATATATGTAGAATTTCCTAGGAAGTTCTATGGACTTTACATTTAATTATATAGGTTTATTAAAAATTTGTGAAATTTACCATAATTGTAGTTAAACATTTAATTGTACTGTTTACTTTAAATCGAGGAGTTGTCGATGCCTTGTGTAAATTATGTCTATGGTAGGTACTGTGAGGTCAGTTACTATTATAGAATGGTTTACACGGTGGGACTATTGCGACTCTGTGACTTTAGGGTGTAACACTAACCTTATTTGTGTCACTTTATATTCAGAGGCCTCAACCCCTTCTTAATATATAGATTTAATATGTAACATACACAACTTATATGAAAAAACATACCCCTTAGGTAAGGTTGGCAAAGATTTTTTAGTTCACCTATGAATGTAGTGTTTACATTAGCATTATCAAAACCTATGGAGAAAATTTTTCATGGGTTATACTCTTTAAGACTAATGGTTATTATTCTATATATTTATTGTGCCATATGTTGTTCGTTGAACACCCTAAGAGCCAAAAGTCTTTTATTAAATTACTGTTTATCATCTATCCAATGCATGTAACACCTATGTAAGAATTTTCTTACCATTTATCTATTCATATATTTACACAAATAGGTATCTGTGTCTCCAAGGAGCTAAACATTGTTGTCAACTCTCACTTACCTTTGTGATACAGTTGCTGATTAGCCTTTTGCATAGTCTTGGTGTCAAAGGTATGTGAGTTTAAATTCAACAACACTTGTTCATACCACGTTTGGAACTTGCACTAACCTATGATGAAGGAGAGGTGCATGTTTGCAATGTGTTGTGTAAGGGCCATCTTCTACTTTTCTACATCCTGTTAAAATAGTATGGATGATTGGAAACTACTAAGACATGCAATTTGATGTTAGAATTAGTTGATGGCATGCTTAGATGGATGCTTCCATTGGAGGTACCTTGTCAGTGTACCATAACTATCTCCCTTCTTTTATGCATAGCTTAAGGAGCAGTAGTTGCATTGCACGTCGGAATTCCCACTCCTATTTTTAGTTTTGGTAAAATGTTTAATAAAAATTTTCAACTTCGCAAGTCTAGGGGGCTTACTTGCATCATCATGTTATAACGCTTCAACGTCGTCTTCGGTTATGTACGCAGCTTCCTCGCCCTCCATGGCATCATCTCACTCATATGAAGTTTGTTGCTCAAAACTGGGAAGAACCACCAGAGAGTCTAATAAATCCTCATTTTGTTTGCTGGTGAAGTCATGTTAGACACCATAGTCATCGTTATCGACAAATTGCTCATTTTAGGGATTTTTTTCCTTTTCCCTTCAAATCTTTATTGCTAGAGGAAGATCCATTGAAAATGCAATCCATTTTTATTTTTTTTCTTATACATGCAATTTGTAAATGCAAAAGAAAGAAACAAGTTGTATATAAATTGATAGAAATTAGGTTTCTGAACCCCCAACTCGAGCCCGAGCTTAAGGATTGGAAAGCATGGCAATGCGAGTTCTCTCTTTTCGCCTTACATTTAAAGAATTCGAGCTACTGCAATTTGCCAACTTGTCGATCTTTTCTAGTTGAACTCTCTTGTGCTTGTCAATAGTCTCCAATTATCAACCTGAAGTACATTCGAGCATCAACTCAGCTTGCCTAACCATTAACCTGGTCCACCCAACCATCTACTCGGCCGACCTGAATCTAAGTTGCTCTGGTCACATCTGAGTTGAATTTACCTTGGAGGAGCTATCTGCTCAGCTTAGCAATGTCAAATGATCATCTTAGCTCCACATCACTACTTAGCAATAGCTATACTGACCATATAGATTGTCTGTTTTGCTGGAAGTAGGACTACTAGCCATCCACCATGTGTTCGAGCACCCCATGTGGTAGAATCTTTCATACAAAACACCTGCTTTGGCTGATTTTTCATTTATGCCCTTTAAGCATTCCTTGTACAATACTTATTTTAGATATTATCCTTTTTGGTCTTTTCTATTTGTAGCAATTATCCTAAATTTTCGAGTATAAATACCCATTGTACGTATGGCTGCAATGAATTATCATATCTCATCAATACATAACATACTTCATTTCATGGGTATTCTCTTTGCTTACTTGATTCACTCTTATCCTATCCCTTAAGTAAGGCTAATAGAGTTAGCTTGTCCATCATATCGAGTTCACTTTGTGAGTCCTTAATAGTTTCTTGGTGCTTCATATCCTCAGAACTGATTGTGGTTTTGCTTATCCGTTCTTTTGTTTTCTTATTTCCATCTTTATTTTTCAAGCTTTCTGTAAGCTCAAACCCATCCTGATATGGTTGCCCTTGTTTTCTCTTAGCGTAGCTTATTAGTAAACTATTCTATGCAAATAGAAAAAAATGTAACTATTTCACACAGTAGAATATTCGGTTGATAGCAAAAGTTTTTTCAGTAGAGTTTAATACGAAAATTTTTTCTTACTAACACAAAAATATAACACATAGAGTGGAAGCGCTATAAAAAAACTTAGAGGAAATAGTAGGCATTTGGCAAGTTAAAGCCCCTAAACTATAGTGACCAGCTAAGCCTGATAAGTTACACTAAGGTTCAAACCTAGTTAGGCCGGGTCCAAGTCTATTCATTAAACTAGTGTACTGTGTTCAGTTTAGTCTTCGAGTTAAACCCAATCCTTCCCTAAGTTTAATATTATATTTTGAGCTAAAGATAAGCCCCTTTTGTTGATGATTCCTCTGTTATTTCTTGTCACGTCTTGAAACGGCAGAGTCGTAACAACCCCGCCGTGTAAACCATTCTAAGATAAAAGTTAGCTTTACAACCGTTATCCTAGACCTGATCTACACAAGGCATTCACGACTAACCTGCTTTGAAGTAAACGGTTTATAATTTAAATAAATCATTTACCTAAGAAAGTGAGAATATATATATATATACACTATAATTCAGTTATTACATTGTTCAAAAATAAAAAATTATAAAATAAAAGCTTAGACCTTAAAAATATATGTTTGTTCCTTAAATGTTTTTCCTCACTTCGTAGGATCCAGTAGTTATTAGCTTCAGAGTAGTTGTAAGTCACTTCTTAGCCAGGACCTGTACGACGTTTATAGGGATGTGAGCAACCACAGCTCAGTAAGTTAGGATGGAGGACTTAAAACTATACCATAAATACAACAAGGTTATCAATCAACTTATTAGGTGTAATGCATGTTTAAGCAAATGTCATCGCATGACGTTGTTTGGCCCATCGTGAGATTAGAGAAATTGCGCCCGCTCTAATCCGAGTTGAGGAATTGCCGTTAATGCAACAGCTCACGACCAAACCCTTGTGTAATGGAGATATTACTCCTTCCGCGACTATCTGTGAACCATTGACTTCACCCTCGCCGTGACCTCCTCTCCTGTCACTTAGTTCGACTAAGGATGAAGAAGGGATCATTATGTAATCCTGCGCTATCTCTTTCAAAGGGGTCGGTGTTTGGCTGGAGAATTCTAGGTTTCCCCTAACGAGTTGCCATGTAGGTCCAATTATGATTACGTGTCGTATATTTGATTTGGTTCAGTTTAGGGTGATCAATCATTTCATACAAATCATACAATACAGCCAGAACAACAAACAAAATCATAGTATCACTCATAATCAAGCACATGCACACAACCAACTATCTAATAAGCTCAACCAAGCATAATCTCAAGCCTCCAAAATATAGCATCGTATTAATCCCAACTTACTTGGACTCCTTACTTACTTACTCGAGGTCCAACTCGCTCAGGCCATCGCCGATCATCCCTATAATATAAACGTGGTTTTAGTTTTTCATATAACTATTATAAGTTGATTTTATCCTATAACGCTTATTGTTATCTTTTGTTTAGGGTTTAATATGTCCAATTATCTAGGTTCTTAAATCTTTTACAATTATTCCAGGTTTGGGGTTAGGTTCAAGTTCAGTTTTCGCATCAATTTCTAAATTAGGTTTTGGTTTGATTTCTAAGTTATAATTTATCTTATTTTTTTTCTATGTATACATATTATTTACTAATAATTCATTCTACCTTATTTCAGGGTTTGATTCCTAAATTAGATTCTAGTTTTGATTCTAGAATCTTAAATATGCTCGAATCCTAATGTGAAATTAATTACATTAAGCTTGGGTATTCTAATATCTTATTGGGTCTTAATTTAATATTCCAAACTGTTTAGTATACGCCAATCCTAATTAAGGTACCGGATTTATTCCCGATGTGAGAAAATCTTACATTTTTTATACAATTACCTAAAATTAAATTTTTGTTTCAAATTTATTATATTATGATTATTATTATTATATTGTTAAATTAAACCTAATTTTTCATAATTATTAATTTTTCAATTCTACATATTCCTAATTTTTTACAATTACCACATAATTCCATCATTAATTACACTTAACACTCCAAAGGCTAGGATTAGGTTTCCACATCAGAGATTAACATCTCTAACCCTCTGATTGCTATCTAAATCAGTAATTAATGTCTTAATCACTTAATTAACAAAAAATTACCCAATTTTTCTATCATTTTAGGGCTAAAAATTTACCTAAAAATTTCAAAAGTTAAATTTAAAAAAATGGATCTATAGCACTGTTCTATATCACTTAAGCATTCTATAGAAAAAATTTGAGCTCCAAACTACACTCTTAAGCTTATTTATTTCTAATCCTAATCATCTTCGGTTTTGCATGATTTCTTAAGGACCATATATTATGGAACATATTTTCATCAAAATAATATTTTCCTAAAAAATATATACAAAAATATTCCAGAATAACAAGTTTCATAATTTTTTTAAGAATATTTACTATTTTTACAAAATTACACAATGGCCATGGGTGGCTTCGGCCACTGTTAATGGCCATGGGTGTGTCGGCCCACCTAGGCGCTGCCACCACCGTGTAGTGGTGGTGGCCGTTCACTCTCAATTGCTCGTTGGGTCTGGGTACTCCTTACAAGCCTTAACTGTACAGTTTTCTTATTTTTTTTACCCGAATTTTTTCTTCCAATTTCGATGCTCTTAATTTTTTTTTTAATTTGTAACTGTCCAAATGAGCTCTATGATTTTTTCCCTATTTATAGAGCTTTGTGATAATTAATGTGTATTAAATTGGATAAGACATTGCTTAAATCTCTTAATTTCTGGCTTTTGTGTTGTTTTAATTTAATTGGCTAATTTTTTTCTTATTTTCCCTAGATGCTACGACCCAATTCTGGATCATTCCTTATTTTTTTTATTTTATTTATTTTTACTTAATTAATTATGATTTTTATTTAATTATTTAGTATTATTTTAGCACATTACGCGTATTTTAAGTAATTATGCGTATTTCTACATACATGTAAATTTATATATAGTACAAAGAAATATTCTTAAATATCATTTAGGTTATTTTATGATTTTTAGTACGCATGTAATTTATCTCTAGCGATTCGTTAATTATCGGAATGCATTTTCGATAAATAATGAGTCATATACTTAAAATTTGGAATTTTTATATTCTTTTATTTTATTGCTTATTTTCTTAAATTTAAACTTACGGGATCATTTTACTAATATTTCTAACTTTACTTATAATTTAAGCTCGATCGAATATTTCAACCAATCAAAACCCTGAATGACTGGTTGTGGGGCTTACATTTCTTTCTAAGCAGAAGAGGTGTTGGTTGAAGGTATTAGTTTATGAGCTTTGATTTACCTTTTATATGTTGCTTTATACAGCTTAGTCCAAAGAATACTAACAAGCATCAATATCCAAGCAAGAACTTTACTTTTTTACTATTGCATGTAATAAGCATTATGTATTTATTAATTATATAAAAAATATTATCAATTATTAGGCTATCTTACATCTCTACGATGCAATATAAATATTTTTACTTATGTCGATATATTCAATGTCACATCTCTTAAATATGACATGCATATATGTATGTACTTATGTTGCATTTAAGAGATGCGACATACATACAATTAATGTATGTTGCATTTGGTAAATACGCGATAATTATGATAGGTAAAACATCAAATCATACTTATTAAATGTGATACTTTTGTTGTTTTTAATGTCATTAAGATTTATATTTATATAATATTTTTTGTTTGATTCATATTTATATAATTTTTAAAAATAAAAACAATAGATATTTGCTTCACCCATTCCAAGCTCTCCTTATTGCACAAGCCATATCTCTAGTGGCTAAATCAACAATCCTAAGAGCATCCCCCCTCCCCCCGCTAGCTTATAGAACATGACTTTCTTTAGTCTACTTTTCCATTCCAAAAAAATTTCTTATAATTTGATCCAATATTTTAGGAAGTTTAATAGGTTATTTGCTTATTTGCATATAGCACATAGGTCGAGCTTTTAGAATAGATTTAATTAGGATCAATCTCTTAGACATATTGAATGACCTTCCCTTATTTGCATATATCACGTTTTGAGTTTTTAGAATAGATTTAATTAGGACCAATCTCTTAGACATATTGAATGACCTTCCCTTATTTGCATATAGTACGTTTTGAGCTTTTAGAATAGATTTAATTAGGACCAATCTCCTAAACATATTGAATGACCTTCCCACCCATTCATTAAGCTTTCTTTTTTTCTTTTTTTTTTTGTTTTTTTTTTTAAGCTTATCAAGTATGCTTTGAAAATTAGATTTTTCTTTTCTAATCCAAAGAATTTTTATTACTTTAGTTACGTAGGTCATCGATTTAATATTGGATAAGATAAAAAGGAGCATGACTTTTCTCCAATAAAGATTTCAAATAATTTTATGGACATAAGTATTTTATGTCGACAAAAGAAATTTCAACTATTTGTTTTTTGAAACTATTTCTAATGAAATTAATGTAGTGGTAGAAAGAATACCATACTATATTTGGATTTTAAACTGTTTCGCTTTAACGGTATTAAAGGTTTTGTACTATTGGTTGATAGAAAATCAAAGTAAAGTTATCAATGAATCATGAAATGATATGGTTTTAAAATATGATTTTTAATTTATTTAAAAGTAACTCGTAGAATGATGCACCTTCTTTTAATTTTTTTTAATTATTTAGAATGAAAAAAATACAATTGGTTTTGTCCAACCTATTATTGAAATAAAGTGACCATGTTATACCGTTGCCCTCTATCATTATGATTTTTGAAATAAGGCACTTGGTATGTTGAATAAATTATGGCATCCACTAGTCTTATTGGGCTTAAATTCATAGTCACGCTTGTTTAGATGTTCCAATGTGTATGCTACCTTTAGTATCTTCACATTAAAGGTACATTAAAGGTTAGAGTTACTTTTGATCCATAGGTGTTGGTTTTTAGCTAGTTTCTTGATATTAATTCTTTTTCCCTATTAGTAGGTGAGGAAGAAAGTGTTCTTTCTTTTGTTTTTGATCTAAATAAGGAAAAATTCTAAGGTATATTCTTTCCCTTTATTTAGTTTACCTACTTTTTAGTTTTCTTTTCTCTCACTTCATGCCTGGTCACTTTGCTGAATAGAGCAAGGGGGGAAAAGAATTTCAATTCATTTGGGATGAGATAAAGCCATAATAGCTTATTACGTTATTTAATTGGATAAAAAACAAGGAATAAACATGTAATATAGATTAAATTGCCCTTGTTATATCTTCTTTTTCTTTAGTGATCTTCTTTCTTAAGACATCTCTTTATCCTCCACCTCTTGCATAGCCACCACACCCGAACCAACTACAACCACGTCATCATCACCACCACTGAAACATATATATATATATATATATATATATAATCACTTGCTAAAACACATAACATTTACGATTCAAATTCAAAAGATGATACTCATTCCCATCAAATAAATTCAAACCCTTTGTAGTGATTTCTCTTCCTACATCCATTTCCCTAATCCCTAATTGCTCTTACTGTACTTCCAACTACTCTTGATATCGTTCCCTTCCACTTTATTCAAATCATAGCTATCTCTCATGAATAGTTGCTTCACTGTTGTCATCTATTTCAGTTTTCATTCCCTTTGCCATTGTTCTTCTTCTTCTTCTTCATCATCGTCACTCATGACTTATGCAGATCTCCAGTTATTGCCTAATTTTTCTTGGATGCATTTTAGTGTGAACGTTTGAGAGAGAGAGAGAGAGAGAGAGAGAGGAGATGCTTATTTGAAGTGGTTATGGTGGTGATGGAGAAGATGAGGGAAGAACAAAGGTAAGTACTTGATGGTGATGGTAGTGGTCGTTGATGGTGTTCAGTAGAAGGTTATAGTAGTAGAGGTAAATTTTATGCTGAATTATAATTCACGGGTTCAAATCATGAATTGCAATTTAGCATTTTATGAAATTGTGAATCTTTATGGAATTGTTGAGGAGTTGCTATTATAGGGTGAAAATTGAACTAAACACCATAATAGCAATTACACAAGGAATAAGGAGGGAATGGATTCATGTGAAAAAAATGAGCCACTAATGCTACTAACACTAGTGAGTGTATGTGACCATTACTAATCTCCAAGACGAGCAGGTTGCTCAACTTGTAATGGGAAACATGCTCATTTGTCTTTATTTTTCTATAAAACTTTGATTTCACACTACTCGCTTTATTAACTTATTTATTTAGAGGTGATAAAGAGGAAATAGAATAACTAGTCTTGAAATGCTTGCTATTATCTTCTTTACTTGAAAAATTGGTTTGGGAATTTCATTCCTATGATTTTTCTATTTTCTCGCTATAAGGAATAGTTATTACCTATATAAGATGAAATATTTTATTTCCTCTCCATAAAGAGTAAAAAATTCAAATAATTAAATATTTATACCTCCAATTAATAAAGGAAGTTAAATGACTTTTAGTTATTTTCCAAAAAAACCAAATGGAGGTATATTGGTATTTTTGTTATATTTATAATTTAATATTGCAATTACATAAGTTGAAGTAAATCTTGGAACATATATTCCATGCAACAAAAAATTACAAGAAATATATATTGGAATATAATTTTCCAGTCTATTTTTTTTTTATAATAGTCATTATTAAGAGATAACATTTTTATTCCTTATTTCTTTTTTTTTTTAATTTTAAAAGTAAATTTGTAGTGCCTTGGGGCTTAATGGGTGCCACAACTTATCACGTATTCTTATTAGTCAGGAATATACTAAGGCACCAAAAACCCTAATGATGACAAAAGAACCAGCAAATACTTCATTTAAATGAATGGATGGAATAACCACCTAAACAATAACCTCAATAACATGTAAACAAGTCTAGTGATTACAAAATATGGGAGGCAAACTTGCCTCAATCACAAATGTAACATCAAGCCTCCAAGGAGTTTAACATGCATCGAGCATCGGAAGTAAAATCAAAATCTTTAAGGTGTCTATCACGCTCTTACAACAAACCTCAATAAGGTAAACAGAACCTCTAAACTTAGCTAAAGACAATCTCTAAATCAGCTCAACTCGAGTCACTAATTCTCATAATAATATAAGTACTTCACCCCATCTTCCTCCTCGATCCCATTCACAAATGGCTCTTCATAAATAATATACTCCTCATCAATTATGCTTGAAAATGGTAAAAGAATGTGCTAGAGCCCTATACATAGTACACAAACACACATAAATGCCAATCATGACATATCACATGCATATAATGTAAGAATGAATCAAGTAACCATTTATTATCTTGTATTTAAGTCTACAAACAGCAAAATAATAATCTCGAACATAAGCCTAGTACAAGAGTAACAATCTTATCTTAGTTATTTTCCTTATTGGCTCTGTGCCACTTCATAAAGGCGTCACCATAATTGAATTCCATTCCTCCTTCTTTACTCTTTAAATCCCACTCTAAGTAACACTCAAAAGCCTATAACATTCCTAACTCCCTTCATTAATTACTTCAATATAATTCAATCATCTTAATAACTTCATCCTACTTAGAAAAACGGTTACGCTTCAAAACAGCAGAGTCGTAACAATCTTGCCATGCAAATTATTCTAAGTGGAAGTTAAATATACGGCTGCTATTTTAGACTTGATTTACACAAGACATCTATAATTAATCCGCTTTGAAGTAAACAGTTCATGAATAAATATATTATTTACCAATAAAATTATAAACAATACATATTTACTCTAAAATAATCTAAGTATATTACAAGATTTAGTAGCCTAAACATAATTTACTTGAGTAATACATAAATTAATACTAAAATTTTAAAGATAGAATCCAAACTTGAGAGTGTATCTAATCCTTAGTTTTATATTCTCACTTTCTAGGATTTAGCAATTGCTAACTTTAGGGTATTCATATGACTATTTCTTAGTTAGCACCTATAGCAATATCTATAGGGATGTGGGCCATCAACAGCTTAGTAGGTGAAACATTAGGGTTCTTTGACTAAATACTGACCCCTTCGAAAAGGGGTTGCTATGCAGGTCCGATTTAGAATTTCAACTCATTTAATTAAATTTAGTTTAAGGTGTTCAATCATTTTAAACAAATTACACAAATACAAATTAGGGTAGTAAATCGAAATCATAACATCGAGCTCAAAAACAAATACATACAGGTATGTGTACAGTTAACTATCCAACAATTAGATCTAAGTATAATCTCAAGTCTCTAAGTATTACAAATTAGTACTACAAAATACAATAACGTATTAATCCCAACTTACTTAGATTCTCTGCTTGCTCACTTGTGGTGTGACTCACATAGGCTATCACCGATCATCCTTATAATACAAACGTTGTTTCGGTTTTCACATAACTGCCATAGATTTATTTTATCTTATAACGCTTATGGTTATCTTTAGTTTAGGGTTTTAGTATACTTAATTATTCAAGTTTTTAAGTCTCTTAAAGTTATTCCTAATTTAAGCTGAGTTTTGTTTCAGTTTTGAAGTTTGTTTCTAAATTAGATTTTTAAGTCAGTTTTCGATTAGGCATTTTATACATAAACCTTAGGAAATCATTATGATGCATAATGTGAAATTAATCATATTATTTTTTAGTATCCTAAATATTATTTTTGGTCTCTAACCAATGTTCTAGTTTATGCGGTATATTCTAATCCTAATTTAACAACTAAATTTACTCTCAATTTCGATGTGAGAAAACTTTACATTTTTCATATAATTACCCTAATTTAAGTTTCCCACTAGATTTATTACATATTTCTATTATTATTACAATATCAATTTTAACTAAATATTTTATTACTCGTCAATTTCTTATACTTACATATTATACATTATCACCTAATATGTACATAATATACCCTGTATGTCTGAATGATTGTTTTACTTATTTGCTATTATCCATGTGATCACATTCTTGAATTGATAAATATAAATATCTAACCAAAATAACCAGTTATATTCGTCACATGTCTTTGACTTAGTTAATGTATGGATGGAGAGTGTTAACTTTACAAAATTTTGAGAGAAGTATTTTTAGAAAAGGTTTTTTCAATCTTAAACATATTTTTGTAAGATTTTTATAAAAGGCTCGTAGTGCTGTAAATGATATTTTATCGTTAAGGCAAAATTAGTATGGGATTTCCAATTGATTGCAAGAGGACTTGCATATTTGTGCTTGTGGGGCTTTGGATACATTTTGATAGCGAGAGGACTCGCTTTGTATGCCATAGGGGCCTTAGATATGTTTGATAGATGAGCTTAAGTTAGGGTCCACCGAAATTGATTATTATTCTCAATTAGGGTAATAGTTGAATGTCATCTAGAAGGGTAGTGCCTCCAAATAGCCTCATGCAGTTAAGGTGAGATGCTATGTGCGGGTAAATACGAAGGATAACCGAAGCGTAGATAACGTAATTTTACACCTTTTATTGTTCCAGACTCCTATAGATGTGTTACTTGCATTCATTGTGCCTGCAGTCATTGCATGTATGCTAATAACATTTGATAATTTGCTTAGATGGTAGTGGTAAAGGACAAACTCACTAAGTTATTTTATGCTCATTCCCCTTTAGTTTCTTTTATAGATTTATTTATGTTGGGATTGGGATAAATCTCAAGTGCCGAGTGCAAGGTGAAGATTAGCAAATTAGTATTGGAATTAGTTGAGACCTTTATAGGTGATATAGAAATATCTTTTGAAGGAAATAGTTATATTTTAGAGATTAATATAATTTAATATTTTTTCTAATTTTATAAAGTTGGTATCTTGTCTAATTATTTGTTAGGGGATACCTATTCTTTGCAATTCTGTGGAACTATAAGATATCAGATATTCACAATTATTTATATTTTTTAATAAATCAATTAATTAAAAATCAACAACATTAGTGATTAATAATTTAGAATTTTACGATCTCTAACTTGTAAGACAGTTTCCCTATTACGGGTGTACACGTGATATAAAAATTTTAGACAATTCTTCTAGGCCCTCTTTAAGGTCTTGACATAGCACACAAACACACATGAATGCCAATCATGACATATCACATGCATATAATGTAAGAATGAATCAAGCAAGCATTTATTATCTTGTATGTAAGTCCATAAATAACAAAAGAATAATCTCAAACATAAGAACCTAGTACAAGAGTAACAAGCTTATCTTAGTTTATTTCCTTATCAACTTCGTGCCACTTCACAAAGGCGTCACCACAATTGAATTCCATTCTTCTTTACTCTTTAAATCCCACTTCAAGTAACAGTTAAAAGCCTTTAACATTCCTAGCTCCCTTCATTAACTACTTCAATATAATTCAATCATCTTAATAACTTCATCTTACTTGGAAAAACCGTCACACCTCAAAGCAATAGAGTCGTAATAATCCTGCCATGCAAATCATTCTAAAATGGAAGTTAACCATACAACCACTATCTTAAACTTAATTTACACAAGATTTCCATTACTAAACTATTTTGAAGTAAACAGTTCATGAATAAATATGTTATTTACCAATAAAATTATAAACAATACATATTTACTCTAAAATAATCTAAGTATATTACAAGATTTAGTGGCCTAAACAGAATTTACTTAAGAAATACATAAATTAATACAAACGTTATTTGAGTTTTCACATAACCGCCATAGATTGATGGATTTTAGTATACTTAATTATTTTGGGTTTTTAAGTCCCTTAAAATTATTCCTAATTTAGGTTGAGTTCTGATTCAATTTTGAAGTTTGTTTCTAAATTAAGTTTTTAAGTCAGTTTTCAATTAGGCATTTTATACATAAACCCTAGGAAATTATTCTGACCTTTAATATAAAATTAATCATATTATTTTCAGGTATCCTAAATATTGTTTTTGGTCTTTAACCAATGTTCTAGTTTGTGTAGTATATCATAATCATAATTTAATAATCAAATATACTCTTGATGTGAAAATTTTTTATATTTTTTATACAATTACCCTAATTTAAGTTTCCTACTAGATTTATTACATATTTCTATTATTATTACAATATCAGTTTTAACCTAATATTTTCTTACTCATCAATTTCTTATACTTACATATTATACATTATACACATATAATATTCCCATCACTTCAAATATCATCTCTCAACATTAATTAACATCTCAAAATAATTAAATTCATCCTAAATCAAAATTTATACCTAATTACCCTAAATTACAAAATTAGCTTAAAATATACCTTTTTTACATATTACATATATATACTACTTAATTTCCTAATAATTATATCTAGCATCCTAAATGCTATAAATATCATACTTCAACATCCTAAAATATATAATTATGTACTAAATCAGTAATTATTCTTTTAATTACCTAATTAGCCCAAAATTATCCACTTTATGCATCATTTTAATGCCTAAAAATCATTTAAAAATTTCTAAAATTCATTTCTACAAAAGGGTTTTATAGCACTATTCTACATCATCTAAATAGTCTATGAAAAAAGTTTTAGCTTAAACTATACTCTTAAGGTTATTTATTTTTAAATTGAAATATGTTCGATTTTGCGCGATTTCTTTAGGACAGTATATTCCTAGACAGAAATTTATCAAAACAAAAATTTTCCCTAAATCTACATACTCAAAAACCTCAACATACTAAATTTCATGATTTTCTAAGCATATTTAATATTTTTAATAAAATAAGTAAAATTGGAAAAAAAGATCGAACTCATCGGAGTAAATGACTCTGGCCACCATCAATAGCCCTGGCCACTATCGACAGCCATGGCCTTGTTGGCCAGTTTGGGCACTGCCACCACCATGTGGTAATGGTAGCCGTCTACTCTTAGGTGGTTATTAGATATGGGTTCACCTTATAACTTTTATTTATACAGATATTTTTTTTAATTTTTTTAGGAAAAAACCCTAATATTCTTTTTTTTTTTTTAGATTCTCTCAATTTTTTTCACACTTCAACTGACCAAATGAGCTTCTGGTTTAATTTGGGTATTTATAGAGCTGTATAGATATTTTTTTTCATTAATTTAAGTTGATATTTGCCTTATCTCTTTTTCCTTTTGATTTTTTATTTGGCTAAATTTAATTGATTAATTTTTCTTCTTCAATTCTAGTTTGCCGCAACTTACTTTTGGACATTTCCTTATTTTTTTATTTTTCTTTAATTATTTATGATTTTTTTAATTATTTAGTATTAATTTAATATATTTCGGGCATTTTAAATAATTTTGCGTATTTTTACCTATACGTAAACATATATATAGTATAAATAAATACTCCTAAATATTATTTATATTATTTTATGATTTTTAGTATGCATATAGTTTATCTCTATCAATTTGTTAGTTATCAAAACTCATTTTACGTGTTTCCGATAAATAACAAGTAATATACATATAATTCAATATTATATTATTAATTATTTATTATTTTAAATCCAAACTCACAGAATCACTTTTACTAATATTCCTAACTTTATCGTAAAATTTGAAATAGATCAAATAATTTACTCGATTATTCTAAATTCTACGAATCGAATCCCGAATAATTGATTGCGGAGCTTAAAAAAACTATCTTCAAAGACTCCTTAAACTCTTTTTTTTTTTTTTAAATCTAGGTTTTTAAGACAATTAAAGCGGGTAAGAGAAAAAGATCAAATCTTGACTAAAGGGAAGAATGATTAAGACACTTGAAATGAGGATTTAAAGGTTTTAAGAACGGAAGTTTCAAAATTGGGGTTTGATTCTTTGTAAAACATGTATGTAAATTATTATAACACTTAAAATGCTCAAAAATGATTTTACAAGATAAAATATGCTTTAAAAAATAAGTTAGAATATAAGGAAATTGATTTAAGAAAAAAGAATAAAAGAAAACTTAATTTATCCTTCTGGTATGGACCTGCTGTATGATTTAGGAGAATTAGCTAGCTAGTCCTTACTAGCCTTCTGTGACAATAAAAAATTATTACAACCAATCCTATAGTTCTTATAGAATCAGCCACATAGTTTCAACCAAAACAACAAACAAAGACTTAAATTCTATCCTCAAACCAATTTAAATCCATTTTTTTTTCTTTGAATACACTTTAATTTCTCACTAATCCACCATTGTACATTAAACACCATCTCAAATCACTCCATTTCTATTCCAAACTCAATGACACTTTGTAAACTTATAGAACAAGAGGGGAGATGCAAGAAACTTACTTGAGGTGAAGTAAACACACAAGAAGTCCAAATAATAGTTGTAACCCATCAAGAACTGTAAAGAACAACTCCTTTTAGATTCTTTTCATACTTAAATCCTAGTTAATTAAAACTCCTCTAAAACATGACATTAAACTTGAAAACGAACCTAACTCAAAAGAACCTCAAGAAACTTACCTTAAACCCTTTTTTTGCTTACTTTCGAAGGAGATTAAGGAATTCCAAGCTAGAAATTCTTGAAAAAAAAATCTAGTATTAGCAAGAAATAGGTGATATAGGTGGCTAAAGGGTCCAAAAACGAATTTTCTCGAGATAAACTTTCATGACTTATCTCAAACCTCCTCTTAGTCTTTCTTCTTATAGCTACTTCATAGCTGTAAAAGGAAAGGGATTAGGTTTAAGGGAGTGTTTAGAAGGTTATTTACTTAAAGAAGGAAAGTTTTTAGTTAGGTGGCTGCCTTAAAGGGTGGGTAGGGTTCTAGAAACCTCACCCTTATAGTTGAATATAATTTTCCTTTACAGATGAAGACTTCCCATAGTGCTATTCCTTGAAGCTTGCACTAATATTCGATCACCATATGACTCCTCTCCCGACTGCACAACTTGGTTGTTTTTCACCTTCAAGTTATGCTCTATATTTTCACTTAAAATGAAATGCTCTTCATTTATCTTATTTATTGCATGACTACCTATATTTACTGCAAACACAGGAGCAATTATATTATCATCCAACTCTTGACCATTGCACTCGGTGTTTTCATTTCCCTTTAAAGAGTCTTTGGTTCATGCATTCCATATTCGTTTCTCCCATTAATTGGCTCTTCTAGATTTAGCAGCTGTCATGTCCTTGGGATTCTTGAATACTTTTCATCAAGTACAACTGTATAGACAAGTAGTTTATTGAAATTCACCTACACACAAAGCTATGCACAAAATTTTGTCATTTTATATCTGATGTGTAAGTATCAAAGTAAAGAACTGGACCGATAGCTTCATAACGGGAGTTTTAGAATTCATATCCAAACTACAATTAAATTACAAAAGGATTCAGACGCTTTGAAATTGAGCTTCGATTTTATGAGCCTTAAGATCTTCATTTTTCCAAAAGAGGAACTTTGTGCATAAAATAATCAGAAACATCGCGGTCTTGAAACAGAATTTTATAGCCTAAGGAGGACGAGGATCCATAAATTGTAATAACGACGGCGTATTTTTATGGTTCGTGGTTAGCTTCTGCATGCGCCTCTACTTCCACCATTTGTGTATTTCTTTTCTTTTTTCTTTTTTTATTCCTCTTGTTTAAAGAAAGATATGGTACTAAATCCTATTGCCAGTATCATCCCTTTGCACTTCCTGAAGAATCTCCTCTTTCATCTCATTCATGGCTTCGTCCTCTATATTGATGAATTTTAGCTCGTACGCATTTGGGTATCAAATTAATGCAGCAAGGAATCCCTATCGGACCTCCTGCTTTCGTTTTTCTCATTTGATTGTGATGCATTCTAATGTTATTATAAAGCGAGTTTGGATCTTAGATCAGTTTGGAGGCATAAGGTAAACTCATTATAATAAGGATTTTTTTATAGTTTCATTTTTATTTTTTATAGGATTAATCATACCATTTATCTCATTTTTTATTTGTATTTATTTAAACATAGAACATTAAACAAATTGTAAATCCAACGGTTCAAATTAAAAAAAAAAAAAGCAAAAAGAAAATGAATAGTGAGGTAAATGGTGACATTGATCTAATCAAAATAGAAGACAGAACTATAAAATCTCTCAAATAGGGTTCAAACCCAAATGGATCTATATGGTTCAATCCGGTTCGACTTGATCCTTTCATAGGGCAAGTTTAGTTCAACCGTACTCCAACTCTTTGCCCAATTTAGCTTATCTTTTTAACTCTTAACTCTTTTACATGTTTGAATTAACTGCTTGACTGAATCTAACAATATTAGTTTTTATAATCAATTTTAAACATATATATATATATTAAAACAAAATAAAAATATCTAAATATAAAAAAAAAAGATTTAATAAATATTATATCATGTATTATATATAAGTGGTATATGTATACCAATATTAGTGATAGTAATAAGATCTAATTTTATTACAATCAATGATTTACACACAATATATTTGTTAATATTTTATTAACATTTATCCACAATATAAACATAATATATGGTGTATTATCAGTTTAACTTTTTCTTTCTTTCTTTTTTTTCCAATGTAACGAAGACAACATGGCACGTTTGTCTCCCGATAGTTCATTCAGGGAATATTAATTAACAATATACTGCGGATGACTGGTCCGTTATAATGAAAAGCCATTAAGAATATTATATAGGGAAAAAATAAAAAATAAAAAGCTGTAGCACTTGATTCGCTTTGTTCACATATTTAATTATCGATATTGCTGCTTCTTAAAATATTTGTTTCTTTAATATAAAGAAGCTCTTGATTCGGCGGCTACGCCAGAAAGACGGTTACTTCTATTCTTTCCTTGTTGCCACTTGTTTTTAATTCTAGAATCGTAAGAGATGACATTTTGTCGCACTCGTAATTTTTTTTTAATTCAATCCAGTTGTATTTTCCGGCACACCAGAAGAATTTGTGTAATGGATACTATAAATTAGCAGCGAATTATAATAAAATAAACTACAATTGTTAATTTATAATGATAATTTTAACTTTTGTAATTAAATATCTGTTGTAGCAGGTTTTTTTTTTCATATTGTAATAATAACTTGTACATTGAGGAAACTTCGTAAATTTTGCGACATAAATGATTTTCACAAAATATATATTATCATTGTATGCTTAACATTTTTAATATACCATTAAAGGAGTTTAAAAGCGCTAGACATAGTATAATAACAAAATACATTTTTCCGCTGTTATTTATATTATAATCTTGGAAAAGTGTCCTAATATATAAATTATAATTACAATGAAAAAATCATTATTAATGCAAATACTTACTACAAATTTGAATTACCATTATAAATTGACTATTTGCTCATAAACCACAGCTTATTTATATTTCCAATTATCTCATTACTTTTTAGTGGAACCACTTGAAAACATTAACATTATATAAATTTACAATATTTTTCTCTGTATAAAATTGGTTTCTCTAAACAAAATTTTATCTTGCTACCGAACAATTTTCTGTCTTATTCAAGTATCTAATAATTTGTCTGGCTAAATCGTTCTGCCGGCCGGGTTTAGGTGGAAGTGGAATTAATGATTGATAGATGGTTGATTAATAGAATAGTATTGGTTTATTTTTCATGCAATCAACACACAAGGAAGTTGATTAGTCTAAAGACTTGATGCGTGATTTGTCAGACTGACTTGGTCAGTAATTCTCCATCTTAGTAAGTTCCTGTTTAGAATTTAAATATAAAAGTAATCTTAATTAGGAAGACATTAGGATTAAACTATATATATTATTATTTGTGCTTTATTTACATCTAGTTATGTCTATCATGTTTTAATATCATGTCTCAATGTCTCTCTTATCAAAATCTTGATGTTAAATTTTTATGTGTATTTTTTTTAACTGTAGTATGCGGTTTAAATTTATTCTTATTTTATCTGTAATTTATACTATTTTTTATCTTATTATAGAAAACATTTGAGATAAAAAAAAAAAGATCAGAATAAAAACACTGAATCTGCGTTCTTTCTTTTAGATTCTTTTTTTTTTTAATTTTTTTCTACCATCCAATTTTAAAATGAAACGTCTAACTTCTTATCATTTAATTCGTCAAATTTTATAAAAATAAATATGAAATTCTTTTAAAAGTATATGAATCCTTTTTCATGTTATGTATTATTATATAGAAGAAGGAGAGTCGATCTTACCCAGTCCAATTGAAAGAAACTGATCAAGTTATCGAGCCACGGGAGCTCAGGAATCTATTTGTATCCACTTCATATAAATATTGGAATTTATTGCCAACTTGTCAACGATGCACCTTTTCGATTGAAAAGAGTATTGGATTCGATAAAAGTGCTAAGTATGTAAAAATCCTCCCATGTCACCAGAGCAAGTGCAATAATTAGTGTGAAAATGATATTTTTACAGAGATCGAATCTTTAAAAATTTTTATGTCCTTTAATTCCTTCATTAATAAAAGCGTTCTAGTTATAAAATGTTCGACAAAAGAACTTTTCTCACATATTTACTAATTTTTACATTTTTTTTTTACTGTCAAATTCCCCTTTTGGCCTAGAAAGTCCGAATTGACCCAACACTCAATCCTTCATTCCCAGGAAATGTCTTTTATTCTTTGCATTTTTTTTTAATTTTCCCTTTTTTAAATTTTTAATTGAAAAGATATTCTTAAAAAAGAAAAGGCAAAAATAGGTGTCTATATAACTCTCGCAATATTTATTATAATGAAGAAGTTTTGATTTATCAAACATTCACGTGGTAAACTAAGAGATTGTGGTATTGAGGGTTTTGAGCTGCAAGTGATGGTTGAGTAAAGGAAGCAACCGATTGTCGATGGTGGCAGTTAAATATTGTGGAAAACATCAATGGGAAAAAGAGGAACATGACTTACATCTAAAAAAGGGGAAAAAAAAAAATCATTTCCCTTGATTTTATCAATATTTTCCATGACGATTGATACTATTACTACTAGTATTGTGGGTCACCATCACTACCTTTTACCACCTTTACTTCTAATACGATAATATTTGATGACTTTAAAGCTTTCATTGTTTTAAGGCGGAAAGAAGCCTGAGAATTTTTTTGCGCAAAACGATCTCACCTTTACTTACATGTTAAAAGAAGAATTTCCCTTTCTAAGAGTTGCGTATATAAAAAGTTGTATCCTAGCAAGTGCATTAAGAGCACTTGTTACAACTATATAAGATATTTTTTATATAAAATTTTTTTTGTATTTTTCTTGTAAATATCTAATGCTATTGCAAATCTTGAAAAAATAAACTAATAAATTATAGCCTTTTCAATGATAGAACAATTAGCAAAACTCATTGTTATATCTAAATTGAGAGTTGACTTAGGAATGTGAAGATGTTGAGAGTTAAAAAGGTTAAATGAAGATCGAATTGGAGTTAATAAAAATAATAATATTATAAATGTATGTAGCAATAAAATTGTTTACTTTTTTGAGTCATTATAATTTACCTTTTGTTTTTCTTAGATTTAGATTTATTCTTTTAGTAAAGTAGTGCAATCCTTAATTAATAAAAGAAAAAGAAAAAGACAGTGGTACATTTCATCTTAGAAAACTTAGCTAGGACTTATAAAAACCAGGTTGGACAAATAGGGCCAATCAATCTTTCCGGGTGTTGTCAATAAGAGTCAAATAGAGTGACTCGAAGTAGCTTAATGGTTAGATTAGGTTGGATTGATTTAGATCGACAAGTCAACTTAACTCTAAAAAGACTAGCACGGTAATAATTTAAATAAGAAGAATTCAAAAATCATAAGAAATAAAAGTAGCAAAGTATATGGTGAATTAAAATTACTAGTTTCTCTTTTATGCTTCTTTTCATATGAACCTAAGTGGAAACATATTTTCAAGCTTCCACCAAAATGGACCAAAACCACCATTCTCACAAATAGTATCTATTATCCACTTCTAATACTCAACCACCTTAACAACCCCTATTTTGATCCAGCCCTTATTGCTTCATGTGTTTTTCGAAACACCAACTGCCTCCACTATTTGAGCGCAAACCACTACCACCTCATTGATCATCACATTTTAATGGTTCAAGCCGACTCTTCTTCCTTTGTCAGTAGTCATGGTGCATTTTGAGGAAGTTGGGACCCACCATGACATCGCTTCCTTACTTAAGATAACTTAGATTCGATATGTACCTACACTTTAAACCTAGAATTGGTTTGAACCCTTAACATTATTATTTATTTACTTAATTAAAAATATGAAAATAAAGTGAAAATGTTTCTTAAAATTTTTCAAGTTTTAATTGGGATTTTAAGAAATTAGAATTTAAAAGAGAAAATGATAGTAATAATGAAATAGGTTTTCTATGAAAAAGTTAGGATTTCTTTTGGACTTTCTATGGCATTCAATTCTAATTTCTAACAAATTTTCACCAATAAAAATTAAGATTTAGACATTAAAAAAAATAATAAAAAGAAGAACCAATCCACTAAAATTTTTCAAAAACAAAAAATATTTATGACACCTAATTCTAATTAGTGGATATGATATGGTAGACTTCAAGAAAGAAATTTACATGTATGGTTTGATAGATCATGCATGAATTACAACCAAGTATTTATGTTATATGTTTTCATTATTTAATATATATGGACAATTTCTTTGGCCAAAAAGAAAAATTATGGACAATTTAAAAGTAAAAAGGATATGATTAATCCCTTATAGATATATCATATATGGCTCACTACAAAGAAATCAATCTATGTTTAATCTAATTAATAAGAGTATGCTCAATTCAGTTAAGTCAAATAGGAACCGTAATTCTAATGTAGAATTGATAAAATTACAAAAAAATGACACAAATTTTTAAAGGACATAGATGCAAAAGCCTAGATATAAAATGAACCTATAACTGATGCTGAAAAATAGTAAAAATAACATGAAATAAAAAAAATAGCAAGTTGATATTAGAAAAATAATTAAGAGTACATGCTATAGACATCAAGTTTTCATATCTTTAATATGCCGCCATTTACTCGTTCACTTTATGAAATGGAATTAGAATTCCACATGGAATAAAATAAGGGTGTAATACATATTATTTTGTTTAGTTGAGTTTATAAACAATTTAAGAATAGACATATAATATAACTTTAATGATTAAATTATCCTCGATTTATTATCTTTCTCAACTAATCATAAAGTAATAGGTGGTAGTGGTGACGGGGTTGGTTAGTTGGTGGTAGTGGTTAATGGTGATAATGTAGCAGTAGCTACAATGATTACAGTAGTTGGCAGTGGCGGTGATAATAACAATGGTGATGGCGGTGACGATGGTTACAGTAATCGGTGGAGGGGACAACGGCTGCAATGGTAGTTTCAAGAGTTGTAGTAGGGGTAATGGTTGCGTCGTGGTGGTGTCGGTGGTTGTGGTGATGGAGGCGACTGTGGCAATGACAATGGTGTAGCGGTGGCGGTGGTGGTAGTGGTAGGAATTGTGATTCCTTGGCTAAATTAAGGAATCTTTATCATTTGATTTCAAGTAATAAAGATTCTTATGGATTGCGATTTTTATAGATTGCGATTCTGTGACAAAAAACTAAGTGGACATCGTAATAAAAAAAAAAAAAGAGAAGATGAAATTCCAATTCCATAAAGTAATGCAATCTCATGCAAAAGGTGGTAAAAATTAATTGTCATTTTTTTCAATAATTGGAAACTTTTATTAAATTTGATTGTATTTGTAGTCTCATTTACCAAATAATTCATGGTTTTAATGCATTCGTTTAATTTAGGGAAAAATGTAAAGGAAGCGCTTATACTTGCATAGTTTTTGCAAAAAAAGGGCTTGAATTTTTTGACCATATATTTAAGGGTCTATATTCATCGGTTATCCTTATTTAAGGGCTTTCGAAAATTTACCATTAATTGAATCTGATGCGAGATAGATGGAGGCCCTTAAATAAGGACAATTTATAAATATAGGTCCTTAAATGTATAATTAAAAAATTGAGACCCTTTTTTGCAAAACTACAAAAATATAGGCTCTTTTTTATATCTTTTTTGATAAACCATAATTAAATAAATAAAATATTTTAATTATAATATTATCTTTGCACATTTTATTGAATTTATTTTATACGATTTTCTTTTTAAAAGAATTTTTTTAGATAGTTATTTATCTATATAGTTTTGGATGGAATATTATAATGTTTATGGATAAATATGGTAAATAAAGTAATTTTTACTAAAAACTCAATTAAAATTAGAAAATGTAAACATTATAATGATATTTTATTTCATCCAATGACATTGCTATAAATATGAGAAATGATATTATATTTTCATTCTCCCTAATGTTACTTATGCTTTATTTATTTCATTTTTTATGTTCATTGTCTTTAAAAAAAATTCAAATGATACGCATTAAATTCGAAATAGTAATAATTTTATGCAATTGCAACTCATATACCCAAAATATTCCTTAATCTAATTACTGTCCAAATAAATTATAATGTTAATATTTTTATGATATTAATCATTGAATTTTTTATTAAAAATTAATTGACTTACTATATTTATTCATAAATATTATATTATTTTATCCAAAACTATATAGATGAATAGCTATTTAAAAAAAATAAAAGGGAAATTGAATAAAATGAATTTGTTAAAATGTGCCAAGGTAATATTACAAACAAAATATTCTATTTATTTAATTAAGTTTATTTGGAAAATGCAAAGGAATGGCCTATATTTGTATGGTTTTGCAAAATAGGGTCTCAATTTTTTAAGCATACATCTAAGGGTTTGTATTTGTAAATTACCCTTGTTTAAAGGTCTATGTCCATGCCACGTCGGATTTCATTAACAGCAAATGGATAGATACCCTTAAATGTGGCCGATGATAGATATAGGCCCTTAAATGCATGGTAAAAAAATTTAGACTTTTTTTTTATTTTTTCTTTTTTGCAAAAGCTATGCAAATACAAACAATTTCTTTGCATTATGGCGGTTTCTTTTGTAGTTGAATTAGCTTAGTTGGCCTAAATAACCTTTTACTCAATGTTACTTAAACCTATCTTTTCAAACTAATTGCAAGAGTTGTCTACGGCAAGGCTATATGCGAACTTCATATAGAACCTGATTTTATAGCTCATGCAACAAAGGTTCTATGACAATATTCCTAACTACAAACGTAAGACATGATCTCTAAGAAGAATAACCCCTAATTCCTTGAATCTTTTTGCCAACAACATGAGGGGTATCAAGTTGAATCATGTTGATGTCTTTGCTTAAGTTAAGGATAAAGAGCTCGACAATCCATTACATATGAATTGGATTTTTCTATGGTGTTCATGTTTTTTATAGGATTGATTCCACCTTCCATCTCACCTATGATTTAATATTTATTAAATTCAAACCATTGAACTAATTGTATTTTCAACTATTCAAACCTAATTGATATTAAATAAAAAGTGGGATAGTTATTATACAATTTTCTATTATATAAATACAAGATTTACATGCAACTACCTAACACGTTTGCTTAGAAACCCTTATATATATATATATATATATATATATATATAGTACAACCTTTTAAGTTAAAACCCTAAGGTCAAAAAATTAACAGTAAGAAGTAGTAGCCACTTATCAAAATATTGACGTATGTGCATTAAAGGATATGTAGAATAATTTGATATAGTAAATGAAAACTAACTTTGAGTAAAGAGAGAAGAGAGGTAGACTGAGGGTGTATGGATTGGACATAGTTTTTTCAAGTAATTCCTTTATTAAGCAAGAGCAACTTCCTCTTTTTAGCTTAAACCATGGCAAGGTCATCTTTTAAGTGTTTATGCACTTTAGTCTAGCTTTACCAGAGCACTTATTTAGTTCTATAGCATCTATCTTGTGGTAGGTTAGCTTGCTTTGACCTGTAATTTGAATGGGCTAAAGGCAAATAGCCTGTTTTTTAAATAGATTGAAATTTTGAGATCTAGTTGACTTTTCCAATTACATTGAGCTCCTTTTGTGTAACTCAAGTTGCAACCAGCTTAAAAGGTTGCCAATTTACACAATAAGGTCATAGCCAAGCACAAGCAATAAGATTACACCCAAGCATTAAAGGGCACCTTAGGGTTGTAGCTAAGCGTCATCTATGTGGTTACTCTTAAGACATGCACACCATTATGAAGAGAAACAATAGAGGGAGGAAAGAGAAGACAAGACATGGAGAAAGTCCAATGGTCATAGTGTTTTTGGTTGCTTATATTGAGAGTATATTTATAAGAGATTCTTGGAATAAATTCACATGCCAGGTACCTCTCATTTCCTTATAAAGTAGGGTTTTTATAGGTAATCAGGTACCTAATTTGGTATTAGTACTTAATTTTTTTTTTAATTTCATTATTGTATGAATATGAAACATTCTAATCCTTTTTATTCTCAGCCAAATTTGGCCAATGTATCTAGAATGTGTTATTTATTTAATTTATTTTTTAGTTTTGTTGTACTATCATTGCAATTGAAGAATGTTTTCATTTTGTCTTTCTTTTTTCCATAAGAATAGATAAAATATTATTATAGAATGAAGTAATCATAAAATAATTTCTTCACTTTTTTACAATCTTAAAAAATGTCTTAAATATTGATTTAGAAAGTAATGACAACATGGAATGCATAAAAAATTAAAAAAATTAGTAAGCAACTTCCATTAAATACTTCTTTATAAAGTAAAGATTTGCTTACAAGGATTGGTTGTTTGAAAAGTTGATATGGCGTGCCTAAATACCTCTTCTAAATAACTCTTTATAAACACAACTTAAGAGGTTATGATTGCTTGGAGGTGTTTCTAGAATTTTCATAGAGGTAAGATATTTGACCAAATAATAATGTCAATATAAGTATTTCGAAGGAGAAATTTTAAAAGACATCCTCTACCCTTTTCTTCGACCATCAATGTAACAACCCAACTCTTCAGATGCCCATTTAACTTGTATTGAATCCTTTGTACTCAAAAGACTGCATGTTAAACCATCCTCAAGGTAAGGATTAAAATTAGTTTATGAATAAGTATTTATAAAACATAACTTATTCATGCTATGAAAGCATGCTTACATATTCACTTATCACCTTCTAATTATCAATTTCTTCACAATCAAAAGCATAATTTTTTCTATCAATATCATAAAATATAGTCATCTCATAGTTGATTTCAAAAGGTGTTGCAAAAACCCACTAATTATCACTTGTAGTTCCTATTTATGTCTATGATTTGAGCTTTCTCTAAGCTTATTCTTCATAGCTTGATTTTTGATTGAGTATAACTGTGAAAAAAAAAATAATAATAACATAAGCTAGATATACAACAACATCACAATTAATTATGCAACACATAGATATCATGCTAATACACATGGCATGTTCTAATATCAGGTCCTAAATGCAATACTTAATTATTCAATTAAGAAATATCCAAGAATTAGCCATGAAAATAATGAGCAATACCTTGGTAGCTCAATTTAAGATAATCCAAGAGTGCCATCTATATGCTGAAAAGCTTAATATTCCAAAACTAAGTATCTTTTATATTCCAAGAACTAAGTTTTCTAAGAGTATAACTGTTGGTTCTTTTATGTCATGCCATAAATGTAAATATATACCTTACCAAGCTTATATCCAAGATATTCAAGTAAACTAAGGATTAAGCATTTATTCAAGATAGCATAGTGTCAACCAAGCCAATAATCATACAAGGTACAAAATATTGAAATAAGAATCCCATTTAAGAGTTTACTTAAGTGAAGTTTGATAAGAGAAAACATATCAAGAAGCCACCACATAATACATGCAAACACAAATTCCATCTAGTCATCACTAACATTGTTCATCCATAACAATCACCAATTTGACTATGAGCATCAAAGAATAATTGTCCATATATGACAGTTAGTAGCAATATAAGCACAAAAACCAATGTATCAAAATTTTGACAAACAGAAGATCCTAGATCGAACATTAGTCCACTACTCAAAGTCTTCTTCTTCTCCTATTACATTTACATATACAATGCATCATAATTTATTTCATTCCTAAGACAATACTCATATCAGTTATACTATATTAACTTCTAATAGGCCTAATTTCTTTGTTGCACCTCGATTTTAGTAATTAATATTACTATGATCGTTCTTGTGAAAATTAATTCAAATATTCCAAGATACAAATTTGCTAACTCTTTGGAGATTACTGAATTACCCTCGTTTGATTACTATTTTAATAGTATGTTCTCATAATATCATAATTAATTTGAATTACATTCACTAATCAATTAATTATCCTTAATTATTTCCCTCTAAATTAGAATCAATTAGCATGCATATCAACCCAAACATTGGTTTCAACCAAAATAATTGAGACAATTATCACTAAATTAATCTCCATTATCTATTAAGCTATTATTTGACTATAAGCAAGTTATTTATAGAATAAATAACATAAAAACTCGAATAATTCTATGAAAAATTCCATAAGCTTGAAACACTACGTACTTTTAAGTTTAATAATTAATAAATTATCATATATATAACCTCAACTTGGATTTCTTTTTTTCCCTAAAATTTTAAACATCTACTTTAAAATTGCTAAATATTAGGGTGAGTATGGTCCCATTTGGTCCCTTTGTATCGAATCAAAACAAATGAATTTGTTTCAAGTAGACTAATAAATTTGTTTTTAAAAAATCGATTTAGTTTGTTTAAAAATTCAAACCATAATCACTCATTTAAAGGAGTAAATCTCATGTTACCATAGCACACCTTGATGCAATAAATGTTACACCTTACCATTGGTTGCCGGACAAAAGGTTTTAATGGTACTAACATATGCTATTAAATCTTTATTCAAATTAATACCTTGATAATTTTGTATAATCTAGTTCCCAAATGAAAAATAATTAAATAAGTAGTAACGTGTAAATACCAATAAAATATTAATACGAATATTAATAGTAATAATAGTTTTCAAATCTATTACTACGTATATAGTTATCAAAATCACGATTCTACTATTTATTTAAATATATAGAATCAATAGAATCGTATATGAAAATTTATAATTTTATTAAAAGTTTGTACATAAATAATTTTACATCTCTTTTAATTAAGAAAAATATTATAAAATCATAAACTTGTAAAATCATATTTTTTACTCACGATTTTAATAGTTATGATCAAACATAATAATCAAGATAATATGTCAATATTTTATTAATATTTTACACATCACATATACATGTTCTCATAATCTCTAATTGCAACTGACATTTACCAATGCAATCTGAATCTCAATAGCCCCAGTTTAACCAAACGTTCGTATTCACCTAGAGCATTTCTTGGTTCTTTTTATGGCTGTTGGTGGAAACATTATGTCCCCAAGATTTATTTCGTTCGTACTTTTGTGTAATCGTTTTTCATTTGCAAGGGTTTAGTTCCACTGAACTGAATGTGAAGCATAACATCTACTAATATGTGAAACATTGAAATAAATTTAATTTTATGTTTCCCATTAAACGGAAATTGTAAATAAATCCTTAAAATTTTATTGCATTAAGAATATGTTTCTTAAACTTACAAGGTGTGCTTTTACACCCCTTAGAACAAATTGATTACTTTAAAAGACATTTTGACGATTTCTATTAATGTTTCCATACCAGATTAGAATTAAAAGAGGTTAATTGCAATATTTAAGAATTATTTATTAATTTATAAGAGCATAAGGGTGTTAAAATATACTTTATACGTCTATAGAGTATATCCATATCAAGGTTACAATTTTTTTTTTCCACCAACAGGTTACAGTTAAGGGTCATTTGAAATTTTTCCCTTCCATGAATGTGTTTGGAAGATGGCATTTGTTACGAGTAAAGTTGATTGGACACTTAAATTACCTAATAGAAGGATGACGATTGTATTGCAGATTGCGGAATGATTAAAGTTTCGTGTTGATGGTCACTATGGTATGATTGTAAAGATTAGATTTAATAAAGAAAATTGGATAGAATATGTACAAAGAGGAGTGGATAATATAAATTTATTAAATTATGTTTAATTTATATGATATTAAGTATAAAATTTATATTAAAAAATAAATAATTTTTTATAATATTTAATAAAAATAATATTAATTAACTTAATATTATAATACTGAGTGGTATTTTTTAAAATATAAAATATATATTTTTTTAGTAAATTTTATTTTTATACCATGGTTTGGATGAGATAAAATTTGAGTTTTTTGTTCAGTTCATCAACCTAATATTTACCTAATCATCAAGTAAATTTACAAACTAAATATGAGATAAAATTTTTTATTCAGTTTAATACTATAAAAACTACATAATCAAATATTATATAAGAAAAGTAGTTTGGTTTCACAATTCAAACTGAACCATCAATTGATATATTGATATATTAAATGCAAGACTAACCATCAACTGGAAAACGAATTTAAAAAAAAAAATCAAAATTTTAATTCTAATTGGTTCACAGATAAACCTTTTTTTTTTTTTTTTTGCATCCCTAATAAATATCATGCTAAGTCATCGTCTTTATTAGCATTAAATTTATAAGTAAAAGTTCCAATAATAATAATATTTAAAATTTTTAAATGCCAAGGTTAAAATCGGTAAAATGCCCATATTATCCCCATTCCATAAAGAATTTGTTTGTAGCACTAGCTTTTAATGTAAACCTACGCCGAAACGGCAGAGTAATATCAACTATTGAAGTCAAATGAAAGTGTCCGTGCAAAATGGAACGCGCGGGCGCAGCCTGAAAATCGGTCATCCTCATGATAAGCTGCTCGCAATTTTGTCAAACCTTCTTTTGAACATTCCGCAACGACCGGGCGACCAAGTACAAGGTCTGACAAATCGGCTTCTAATGTTACGTACTCTCCTTCATTGTCTGCTACTAATTCTCATTCTCTCTCCCTCTTCCTTTCTTTCCTTTCCTTTTGTTTCCACCCACAAACCCCACCCCCACACACCCCCAAAGGTTCGTGTTTCACCATGTTAAGAAAAAAAAAAAGAGTTAAAAGTTTTACTACAGCTTCTGATCTATATTTTAGGAAAATGTTGGCGAGTATTGGGACACTTTTTTAAATGTAGATATATAAAAAAAAAAAATTCTCACTTCTTAATACATGCATCTTTTCCCTAAAAGATATAATAAATGTTGGAAGAAGGGAAAACTGAAACAAATGAACAAATTACTGAAACTCTTAGATATAACAAATTGTACTGATAGAAAGAAAATTCTTAAGCAAAGTAAGTTAAATTAAACATAACCAAAAAAATCATTCATTTACTACATCACATCAATGTGTCAAATTAAGTCGTGATCCAATTAGATACTTGTGCAATATCCAAATTCACCGCATGTTTATTCTTTTTTCAAGAGAGATTGCCTAGGATCGACATTGGAAAAAGTTAATAATATGGTGTAAAAAAAGATTAGTAATGATAATGAACCATTCCCTTCAGCTTCTTCTGCTATTTCTACATTATCAAGACCTAGCAGGTGTACTGAAAGATTATCAATATCCAAAAGATGCATTTGAACCATATGATATGCTTTGGTTAAAAAATAAAAAACCACATAATATACTAAGGAAAGGTATGTTTATTTGCATAGCACATATTTGAACAATTCAAATATTAAAATATTTGTGCCACAAAAAAAATAATAATAATAAGAAGAAAAACACTAAAATTTTATGAATGTACAAAGAAATGAGATTATCCGGTATAAACTTGTTAAAAGAGATACAACATTATTGAAGAGATAAACCTAATCCCTAACATGGGCATTAGAGATATAAACATCTCAAAATAGAATTCGTATATTCTATAAAAAATGGAAATCCATAAATAAACTCGGTGCAAACAAAATTGGTCGTTATACAAGTCATGATCATAATATTCTATAAGTAAGATAAACTTCTTGTTACAAGTAAAACTATTGAAGCACTTAACTTTTCACTTTAAACATTAGTTTGGAAGTATAAACTTAAATCAACAATATAAAAGAAGGCACAAAAAATTATTAGTTACACAGGATTTCTATTAGAGTTAAGTTAGAACTTAAAAACCATAAATTCATACCACAATGCAGTACATAAAAATATTGAAATTGCTACTCTTGTTAAATACTCAATTGCATTTTATGAGGGATACGCATAATCTTTAGTAGGCTTTCCATGGGACACGTAAAACTGTTTAAAAGGGGAGCGATACTACACATCTCTAATTATGATATTCTCTCCATTGTTAATGTGATTTCCTAGTACATATAGAAAGTTCTAACCGCATAGCAAATGAAACAAATACTGTGCTGAAGGTCATGAAATAAGAGCTCATGAAGCTTGAAACATGTAACAACCGTAGGCTTCAATCAGGATCATGAATATGCAAGTGAGGAGGATGCCGAGTATTAGTGGATTAACTTGTGAAAACAAAGCTTCGGTCCTATTGATGAGGACTCCTTGTGGAGTTGAAGTTGCTAAAGGAATATGAACTTCTTTATGGGACATGGACAGACGGTATAGACATGCAATCACCACCGGCAAGAGAATTCCAAGGATGAAATTCTTTTGAGGGGGAAGGATGAAATGCCATAGAAATTCATTTCAAAAGCCTGGGCAAAAGAGTTACTAAATCCTTATCTCATGTTTCTTATGAAGGAATGGTTCGGGATATAATTGATTGGAATTGAATAAAACGGAATCCAGCCAAGATGGAATGATAAATCCATTTTTATGTTTAGAAATGTTTACAAATTAGTTGATTTCATTCTAATATTACGTTTGACTATAATTTATTGGAATGTACATATAGTAGTATTTTCTCTTAGTAAAATTTCATAATTATTGGATATCATAATTAAATTTAAATTTAAATAAATAAATTTAAGTTGATGACAATTAATAAGGGTGAAATGGAATTACGATTCTAGTCCTTCAAAAGCAGAATCAAATTCCTCAATAAAAATACTTCCTAATACAGGAAATAAAATGGAACTCGAGATCTGGTTTTATTCCAAGTCTATTTTGGTGTACCAAATGTGATATTAGGGTTTATAAATATCAAAATCCTCCATTCGTTTCTTTTTAAACTCTCATTTATAATGCAAAGAAAACACCAATCCTCTCTTTCTTTCCTAGCTCTAACCCCCTCTAAAGCAAGGCTTCTTTCTTTAACAATACAAGTAAGGATTCCAAGAATTATCATTAGTACATGTAAGAAAAGGTAAGGTGTTGATTATAGTTTGTGGTTTTCTCTTTAAAATCAATAGAAACTAATTCTTTTGCAATCCTAAGGAAAGGACTTTGATAAGAACATCAAGGTTGTGGATTCTATCCAAAAGATATTTGATCCATCGAAGTATCTAAAGTAAGTAATACAAAACCTTCTTTTCATTAATCATATCCTAATTTATTGGAACTAATGAATTGTGGATTTAAGAAAGTTTAGGAATTGAGTTGTTTGAGGATAAGTATTGATCTTTCACTGTTGTAGTAGTTGTGCGTTGCCATGCGAACTTATATATTGTAACCATAGATGAGGGTGAAGTGTTTGGATGGATAGGATAGATTGCATAGATTCGGTGTTAAGGCTTCTGTGGTGACTTAATGAGACATTAATATGAGTAAAATTTGATATGGTTAGTAAGAGGGAAGATAGTTAGAAGAGTAGGCTAATAAGTGTAATGGGGCATTGATTAAAACATTGTAATGGACCTAATACCCTAGATAACGGGTCATAAACTTAATAAGAGACTATTGGTATGTATCAGCATGAGTTTCATGGATTCGTGATTCATAGTATCACAATTTGTGTTTCCTAAGTAAGGAGAGTGTTTGATGAACCTCTATTTTGCATCCCTAGAAAATGTGTTGGAATCTAGTTCCCTTACAATTGTAGGCAACAAAAATTCAACAAAAAGTATATAAGGAGTGTGTTCAATGGTCCTTCTTTTTGCATCCAATAAAAAAGTTGTATTTATTCAATGTCTTATTTGTGCTTGAATTGAAAAAGAGCATTATATCTGCTAGTTTATTTTATCAAAGAAGTTTCAAGATAGTCATTAAATATGATAAGTTTGTAAAAGCTAAAGGTCACGCGTATGCAGGAAAGAGGTATTATAGTGACAGCATGTTCAAGTAGTATAATAAGATGATCTATGATCTTGCTCATATTGTTGACTTTTATGATATTTCACATGTTAGACTAGCATATCTTCATCTATGTATGTGTACAATAATGACTATATCCATATGAGTGGAAATATGTGTAAAACTAAATGTGAATTATGTTTATAGTCAAGAAAATATTTTCCTAAAATAGAGGCAAAGTTTGAGTTGCTTGATTTAGTGTATTCCATCTTTTGTCAATGTTGTTGAGTCTTAACTAAAAGGAAAAAAATGATATTTAATGGGATCATAGATCCAATGTAAAGGTATCTTTGCAGGATATATCTTAAATTCTTGGGTTATCATATAGTAGATATGCTATCGACTTTAGTTGTAGTAACATGAGATGATTAGCTTATTAAGAAAACTTTCGATATAACTTAGATGAAGAAAAGCTACCCACTAATTGAATTAGTTTTGAGAGATGCTTGAGAAAATTTTGAAGTGATGATATGAAAATACAACCTAAAAAAAATCAAAGCATTGGAAACAAAAAAGATCTTGGGTTGAATCCTATTTTATGTCAAGCCCTTATAGAGGAAGTAGAGATTTGATCACAAAGAAAATTCCTAAGGTTTTGAATATGAAAGATAATTTTAGAACTTTCAATGAAGTGACATTTTATAGAGATTCAACTTTCTAGAAAAGGGATAACCAACAATGAAATAGATTCCATGTTATCAAACAAGACTCGGATTATAATTGATTTGCCACTAAGATCCAAGGTAATAGGATTCAAATAGGTCTATAAGTGAAAGTTACATCAGTCGTGACAAGTAAGGTAAGCTACCAGTTACTTCGACACCTATTCTCCTCTTGAGAAAATAACTTCAATTGAATTTCTTATAACAATAGCATCTATTTGTAAGTTTTATATGCATCAAATGAATGTTCAAACAATATTCTTGGATGGTGAACTTAACAAAAAAGTAGTACCACTATCATACCTAAAATTGAGGAGAAAATTTGTAAACTCATCAAGTCATTGTAAGAATTGAAACAAGGTAAAAAAAATGGCTTGTGAATTATAAGTTTACAGAAAAACAAGTGTGATCATTTGTATTTATATAGATGATCAATGTAGAATGTATTAAACAAACCAAAGAGTATCCAACCTCCATATTTAAGATAAATGATTCAAATGAGATAGATATGATATTAGGAGTGATGCTGAAACATAATGGGAGATTAACTTTAAGCTAATCTCATTATGTGAGGAAGGCTGCAGTTAAATTTGGGCATTAAGGCTTTAAGGAGTGTGGTTTCCCTTAAGGTAGTGAATGAAACTAATAAAGAATTACAATAGGGCAATAATACAATCGGAATATGCTAGTACAATAAGCAGTTTAACGTATGTCTACATTGCATCATGTTTGTGCAAGTTGTCGAGATATATAAGTATACCTAGTGCAAATTAGTGCAAAAAACAATTAGAGTTTTTCGGTATTTGAAGAAAACAGTAAAGCTAAGTTTGCAGTATGTGATTTTCTTACTATACTACAGGTTTTCTTGGATGTAAGTAGGATTTAGTCTAAGTGATCATAATTCCATATCATGATTGATTATACCTTAGGTGGTGGATCAATTAGTTCGAGCTCCAAGAAGCTAACATACAATTCGCATTGAACTATGAAGGCTAAATTTATAGCCTTAATAGCTACTAAAAGGAAGCAAAATGATTGAGAGATTTGTTATTAGAAGTAGAGTTGTGGTTACAACTAATGACAAAAATATTTATTCTTTCTACTAGTCACTCTACCATATCATATACCACTATTGAGATATATAACTAAAAGCTTAGGCATGTTAGATTAAGACATATGTATGTAAGGCAATTAAATGAGAGTGAGATCATAATTATAACCTATGTAAAGATCAAAATTAATTTAACAGATCTATTTGCAAAAATACAAATAGATCTAATAGTGTAAACTTTAACCAAAATGGGTCCAAAATCATGCTAGTTACTAAAAACGATAACCTTACTTCATTATGGAAAATTTCTAGTTTAGAGACTTAAGGGATAAAAATAAGTTACTATGATTTCTAAATTCTTTGCTTAGTGACCAAGAGAATGAAATCTTTTAATATCTCTTAATGGATCGATTTTGTGTTAGATAATTGAACTTATTTTGAATTGATTTTGCCTATACAAATATAAGAGTGGTATCTCTTCTAACAAGAGCAAATGGATCTCTCTCTTGTAAATACTAGTGTAACTAAAAGCGTGAAAAGAGCTTTTTAAACAAAACATTGTTTAAACGAGGTAATATATACTCATAATTTATAGCTTCTAATCTAATCAATGTATAATTCCAAACAACATGTATTTTCCATAATTTGAGGTTGTGATCCACTCTTAACTAATTTCAATATCTAGAAACAACTTTTAATGATTAAGGCTAATTGTTATGTCCTTCAAAAAGGATAAGAACTAGTGTGTTGCTTTGACTATTTATAAAACTATGAGTTAGTTTAGATGTCATCAATTATTATGATTTTTCTGCAAGCCATACTCTCTCTTATCATTTAAAACTCAAAAACTACCAAATGGTCAAACCAAGATCATTGTGGTATTTAGGAAAATTAAATTGCTACTTTTCCTTTCTAAATATTTAACTACATCATAAGAGAGATATGAATAATTCTTATTTAAGTTTATGTAGGATGCATAAAACTTTCGAATAAGAGCCATATATAAGTCTTTCTATGTTCCCTCATTTTTAAATGTGATTTTTCGACTAAGTTGTTAAAGGAAGCAAAGGAAAATCTCCCCCAATTTGTATCTAAGTCAAGAGAATAGTAATTAGTAATCCTATTATTCTTTAAGATCATTTCTTTTGTAATTTGGTAATTGGTATTGTTGAGTTATTTGATTGAGTTGAGAGGAAATATATAGAAATTTAGGAAAACTCACACCTATTTATAAAGACTTGTAACTTATATATACTCAAATAAAACTAGTCAAGACACCTTTCAAAGGTTACATGATTCTTTATTTTAATTCTCAAAATTTGTTTTTAGTTATCAAATATTGTTTACAGATTAGTCATGATATTTTTAAGGTGATTAGACATATCTATAACACTCGAAAGGTCACAATAATAGAATCAAAGAGTCATAAAACAATGAATGGGTGTGAAACTTTACAAAAGACACTTTGTTTAGATCTCATGTACTTTGTCCAAACTATGTGTTTCTTATAAATTCTTTTAAAGTAACTCTATTTAGATCTCATCTAGTAAAATTGAATAGTCCTTAATTCATAAGACATGGAAAATTGAGTTTGGTCATTTACAAGACATGAAAAAAATGAAGCATCCCACTTTTCAAATTGTATGCATGTGATTCGAACAAAGTGATTGTGTTTTCCTATTTTATACTTCTATTTGAATCTTATATAGAAGATTTAAGCAAAATCTATGTATATCTATATATTTGAAATCCAACTCAAAGCTTGATGTTGTACCACTCTTCATTAAACAATGAGTTCCTAAGTACATTCGAGATCCATTTAAACACTCAACTAAATTATCCCAAGCTCATGATCAATATTTTATACAAAATTTTAACATTAAACTACTAATTATGTTAATCACTAATATCAAAACGTGAAGATTCATGTAAAAAGAGTTATCTTAGATTTGAAGTAATCCTCAATGTAAAGAGTCAAAACTAGAATAATCATACACATAATCAAAACCAAATTCAAGTTAAATTGGATTTTAATTTATATCATGACCTGTACTCATTTCAATTTCATGAGTATTTATAAGAGAAGGGAACTATTAACTTTTGTTAAAAGCGACATCACTCGCTATTATGGGATTGCTGCAGCTGGCTAATTAAATGCAATAAGTGTATCAATTGACCTAGGAGATGTTCTAAACTGATGGCATGTGGAGAGATGTCGTTGGGAAGAGGCGTGGGAGAAAGAATGGGCAAACTCGATATGTCAAGTGCATACGTGTAACAGTGGATCAAACTTGATGTTCTTGATAAATTACTTATTTGATCTTCTATGGAGTGATTTTGGTAGAGGTTCAATGTTTATCTCAAGTTTACTAATGTCCCGAATGAATCAAATGAGAGGAGTAGCCTCCTATTTATAGAATTTGGAAGCTAGATATTATCCGTCTAATGGCTCTTAGATGAACAGTTAAGATTAAGCTTAATCATTGAAGCTTGTGCTTTACTTTATCATTTATGGGTTTGTACATGAGCTTAGATTTACTTAAGGGCTTATAATAATTAATGGAAGCTCATTATTGTTGTAAATAAGCTTGGAGTGCGTATAAGTTCTCTTAAGGCTCATTAAAGCTACATGAAGCTCAAATGACTTCAAAAATAAATAAATAAATAAAGAATTGTTTCTGGGTTTACTTTTCACATGTGAGATAACTAAGCAAAGCCAAGAGTAGAAAATCTAGTCTGACGATCCCCATTTATATCCTGCCAAGCCAGATCTTCCTAAAACATTCCTAATTGGGCCCGATTTCCTAAGCTTTATCATTAGTCCAAGATATCAAGCCATGGTATTAAATTGAGTAAAAAATCCAACTACCAAAATAGTTCTATACACACTTTTATATTCATATACATAAAATCCATCAATACACAATCAAATATTTTTATACTTAATCGATTCACTAAGAAGTTTTTGAATGCCTTATCCTCTTATTAATTCAGCACTTATATACATCCAACCAATAACCTATTTTTACCTCTTAACCTTAAAACTATGATGTGTTAGAATAAGATATGATTTCCATCATTGCCAACTACAAAGGTTTTAGAGTACTTTCTCTTCTTATTATGTAAGTTGTAATTTTACCACATATAGATTAATGAAATTTAACAAGAAATACAACTTTATAAAATTTTGACATTTAATATGCCCATTACTCGAAATTTATTATTAAGCCATTCTATTTATTTTCAACATTACTACATAGCAATTCGGATATCCATTACATTGTAGTTTATGTATATATTACACTCCATTTATTTATCACTTTACTACCACCACATCTATATAACTTTAGCCTTATGTTAGTATCTACTTTATCCAGATTTCTCATCTTAAACTTTGAAGTCAAATATACCATAATTAATGAAACATATTCTTAGTTTATTATATATATCATTTAAGTCATTTGAATTGACCTATTATTATTTTACATTTTTCTTAAACTAAGATTAATTTTCTTAAGAGCATTAATATGGGAAATAATTTAGCTCCACAACTCAGTGAAATTTCACCTTGGTGTTTAAGGATTTAACTTAACCTTATAGTAATTCAATCAATATACTTATGACTCACAATTATAACAAGTATAAAATTCTTTGCGTACTTCATATTTTTATTATAAGGCCTACAATAATGTGTTCGGAGCTCGATTCATAAAATTTAAGGCGATTAGGTAAGTTATTCGATCAAATCTAAATTTTACAGCGAAGTTAAGAATATTAGTAAAAGTGATCATTTGAATTTGGATTTAAGGAAATAAATAATTAAATATTATAATAGTGAATTATATGTATGTTACCCGTTATTTATTAGAAAAGTGAAAAACGAGTTCCGATAATTAATAAATTAATAGAAATAAATTATATACAAACTAAGAATAATAAAATAACACAAATAATATTTATGAGTATTTATTTGTATCATATATGTATGTACGTATAAATAAAAATACGTAAAATTACTTAAAATATGTCAAAATAATACTAGTTAATTAAAGAGAATTCATAAAAAATAAAGGAAAAAATGAAGAAAATTATGAAAAAGTGTAAATTTCCAGATTTAAGGCATGGCATACTGGGAATTTAAAAAAAATAACAATCAATAATATTAGGCTAAATAGAAAGTGAAAAAAGAAAAAGATAAGGGACATTAGCATTTGTAAAATTAAAGAAAAACCTTAACCACCTCTATAAATACAACAAACCTCCATCAAAACTCATTTTGGTCATTTTAGAATTTAGAAAAAAAAAATTAGGGAGAGGAAAGAGTATTTTTAGGAAAAATTAGAAAAATAATATGCAATGGGGCTTATAAAGGAATACCATATCCAACAACCACCTAGGAAGGACCCAAATCGACCACCATGTAGTGAACCACTTGCTTGGGTAGGTAACACACGTAAGGTGGTTGGAGGTGGCGATGAGGTCAATTTTTAGTGAGTACTTAAATTTGATTCAATTTTTAGTTAATTACTAAAACTAGTAAATTAAGTTCACAAATTATGAAATTTGGTATTATACAGTATTTTGTATGTAGATGCAAGGAAAAATGTCAATTTAATAAATTTAGGTCTTGTGATATATAGTACTTAAGAAACCCTTAAACTCGAGCTAGTTTTTTATATTGAAATAAATGACCTTAATAATATAGTTTTTATCTCAAAATTTTTGTGTAGGCTATTTAGGATATATATAGCAGTGCTATAAAGAGTTTTTCTGAAAATTTATTTTCTAAATTTTTACTTAATTTTTAGACCCTAAAATCATGCATAAAAGATAATATTTGGGCTTAATTTTGTAATTTAATGAAAATTCTGATTTAGTATATAATTAAGTCTTTTAGGATGTTAATTGTTGTTGTAGTATAATATTGGTAGTGTTTAGAGTGTTAGAAGTATATATTATGGGTATTATGTGATGAATAATGGGTAAAATGATATAATTAAGCTAATTTTGTGATTTGAGGATTAATTAGGTATAAATTTTGATTTAGGATATAATTAGACATTTTGATATGTTATTAGATGAGGACAGATGATATATATAGTATTAGAAGTGTTAGATAGGTGATATAAGTGTATAATATGTAATAATATATAATATGTGTATATAAGAATTAAATGAGTAAAAAATATTAGGCAAAAATATATGGTATTATAATATTAGAAATATGATATAAATTTGATTTAAAATATGAATTTACGAAATTATATGAAAAATGTAAGTTATTCATACATCGGGAGCTAATTCGATAGTTAAATTAGGAATAGGCTATACCGCACAAATTAGAATACTAGTGATGTGTCTTCTTGATTGGACACATAGAAAAGTACCACGACGAAATAAATTGAAAAAGAAATAGAAGAAAAGCTAGCAAACCCAGGCAGTTATCGACTAGATATGATGCACCACTCGATCTTACTCAACCTACAATCTATCAAACATGACGCACCACTCGATCTTATTTGGCCTACAATCTACTAGACATGATGTACATGTTTAAACTAAAGAGTTACTCACCACTACTCTTTGCTAAAAGAAATAGATGAGAGTTGAATGATAACGAGAACACTAAGATTGCTTAAAAGAATAATTTCTGTTTTGAAGAAATGATCATTCATATACAAGAAAGTAGGGGTTTATATACCCGTCTGCTAAGGTTACTTTACATTTATGAAAAGACAAAAGAGTATTCTACAACTAGGTTATATAAGACATACTAAAAAGGGGTAAAAAAGATAAAAAATATTTAGTATGGAAAAAGAAAGGATCATTCTTGAATGTTGTGTTAAAAAACACATACTACTTAATGGTTGGACATTAGAAATATGATATAAGGTAGGCGGAAATAGAGAAGCATTACAATCAAGGGCCAGTCAATCTGGTAAGGAAGTCAACTAAATTAAAGTTAAACGCCAATGGTTGGTTTGGGAGCTCGGTTCAGCTAGTCCTGAGCTGTCTTCTGGATTAAGAATGCGTTACTAGGTAAAAGCATTTGAACACATGTGAGGATTTGACAGATAGATTGGCAGGAGGTCAGCTCGAGGTAAGAATCGCTGTCTCAGCTATGACTTAAAATTAGTATCCTCTAAGCTAGTCCTTAGAGTCCTTTAGCTTGGTTACATGTGATCAGTCAGAAGGGTTGATTCCTATCAACTAGTTGAAGGTTAAATAGGAGATTTAGGATACCCAAGTGTAATCTGATTAATTTCACATGATGATTCGAAATGAGATTCTAGGGTTCGCGTATAAAATCTGTATTAGAACCTAATTTAGAAACCAATTCGAAAATTAAATCAGACCCTAGCTTATATTAAGAATAATTATAAGAGACTTAAAAACTCAAATAATTAGGTATAATAAAACCCTAAACTGAAAATAACATAAAAGATTACAAAATAAAGCCTATATGAAATAGTTATATGAGTACTAAAACAACATTTGTATTATAGGGATTATTGGCGATTACTTGTATGAGTCATACATTGAGTGAGCAAGCGGGAAGTTTAGGTTAGTTGGGATCAATATGTTACTGTATTTCGGAGTACTATTTTATAGTACTTGGAGGATTGAGATTATACTTGATTGTGTTTATTAGATAACTAACTATGTGTATGCCTGTTTGTACGTGTTTTTTGGTTTGATTATATGATTCTAATTTGATGTTCTAGATTGAAATTTTTATGATCTGTGTAAAATGATTAAACATCTTAAACTGAACCTAACTAAATGTATGACTTGTAAACCTAAACGGACTTGCTCAGTAACCCATTAAAGGAAATGTTTAATGTTCTCCAGCCAAATACCAACTCCTTTGAAAGGGATAACGTTAGATAGCATAATGGGTCCCTTTTTCATCATTGATTGAATTAAGTGACAGAAGAAGAGGTCGCAGCAAGAGTGAAATCAATGGTTTGAAGGTAGTCACGGGATAAGTGGTGTCTCTATTGCACAAGCTTAGATTTAGTCGTGAACTACTGAAATGTGCACTTAATCTCTGAACCCGAATTAAAGTAGGTATAATTTCTCTAGTCTCATAACGAACTAGATAACGTTGTGCGATGGCATTTACTTGTACATGCATTACATCTAACTAATTTGGTTGATAACCCTATTTGTGTTTGATGTATAGTTTTAAGTTTTCGTCCCAAACTTACTGAGTGATTGGTTACTCACATCTTTATAGATGTTGTTGCAAATACTAGCTAAAGAGCAATTATATAACTATCCTAAACAAGCAATTGCTAGATCTTAGGGAGTGAGAATATAAAACTAAAGATCAATTACACTCTCAAGTTTAGATTTTATCTTTAAACTTTTTAGTATCAATTTATGTATTACTTAAGTAGATTATGATTAAGATACTAACTCTTGTATACATTACTTAGATTATTTAAATCTTAGTGAGTAATTTTTCTTATTATCGTAGATAATTAACATGTTTAATTTATGAATTCTTTACTTCAAAACGAATTAGCTGTGAATGCCTTGTGTAAATCAGGTCTAAGATAACGGTTATAATATTAGCTTCTATCCTAGAATAGTTTGTACAGCAGAACTGTTACAATTTTACCATTTCAGGACATGATACTTACTCTTTCTCATTATTGCAAAATCATAAGTTCATAAGATAATTTCAATTAACATTAAGCTAGATCAAAGTCTAGACGCTAAGTTTCTTAATAAATCAAATTTTTCACTTTACTCATTCTAGGATTCTTATTACATTCTAATGTATATTTACAAAGTTCCCTCTTTTACTTCTACTCTTATTCTTCAAATTTAATCCATCTACATACTTTAAGAATTTCTATATATTTTTTCTTTTCCCTTTAGATTTTCATAAGAAAAACCTTTAAATCATAGTTATGATTATAAAAATAGCATAACATGTCAATATAGTAATACATGGCCAACTTATTACGACAAAAATCAATCTTCAAACAAGAACCAAGTTTGAACTCTCAATCATCCCAAATTTACTAAGACCATTGTTATTTTGGTAATATAAATATTGGTCTCCCAACAGGATGGATCGAGTTTGAATGTCCTTTTCCCTAGGTTGTATGTGTAATTAAGTTAGTAAAAAAAAAAGGACAAATAAATACTAAATCAACTCTAAAAGCCAATGTCATTGATTTGATTATTATCACTTCCATATGACTTTGAGTTCCAAACTTCCATAATAGTTAACATCATCAAGCTCTTCAATGTATGAAATCAAGTCTAATCGGATGAGCTATGAAGCATAATAAGTAAGCACCATCATGAAAACATACATATGACATAGCTGCATGTAAGCCTATATATGTAATCAACTAATATAAAGACAAGATAAACAACATCTACAATTGTAGTTATTTATTATGTTTAAGTGGGAGGCAAAGAGCACATTAGAAAATAATCTTCACCACCCCTATGCCACTACCATAATACATATACTATTATATTAATCATCCCATACTAAATTTATTACATGTATCAACCATTAATAGTCTAGTCTATTATCACATACATAATTGCATCCCATACTATAATTTTGTCCTATGGAAGGCATCTCTTCAAATGTCCCATTCCATGCCATAGTTTTATCATATTGACATTGCTTATCTACAAACATAGAAGGTTATTTTGATAATTGGGTTTTTGGCACAATTTAATGCCACATATCGATTTAATGGGTTAGTTATAAAGCTTAGGAAATCAGGTCTAATGAGGGAATTTTTAGGGAGATATGTTTAGCAAACTAGAAACAAAGATTGCTAGGTCGAGTATTTTGCTCTCAACCTTATTCAACTAACTTGGATGTGAAAAGTAGATTTGGAAGAAGTATTTATGAGTTGTTTGGACTTTTTTCTACCTCAAAGGAGCAATTTAGAATAAAATAAGAGCTTTGGGTTTGTTTACCATGGATGAGCTTCTCTATTTTTATTATATGTTGTTAGGTTTATCTAAACCTATACCAAACCTAGGTTCTAAGCTTATTGTTCATATAACAAAAGGAGTGAATCTTGGTCATTGGATCATTTAAAGTGATCTAGCAATTGCCAACAAAGTTAGATCTCAACCATCCATCTTAGAGTAATCTAATAGTCAAGATCAGTCTCTAAAATCTATAAATAAGAAGCCCCTCTCATTTCAGGACATTCAAAGCTCTATCTAACTTGAGATAAATGCAAAGCTTTGCTGCAGTCTCTCTACAAAAGATCATATCAGCTACTTAGTGAAGAATAGATCAAGAACACCTAAAAGCACAGAATTCAATCTTTTGTTATACGCATGCAAATGAATGATCAAACTTGACTATTTCTCCATCTACTCTATTATACCCATACATGTGTTCTTGGATCATGTGGTCTCCAAGATCTACCATCACATGTATAACACATAATCAATCATCAGTTGCAACCCCACTTACAACAATTAAGGTAGTATCAAACTATCCATAAGTCATTTGGTTTCGAGTATCCGATCCACAAAAGGCAACAAATACTTGATTCATGACTCACCCATCCAATTGATTGAGGCCTTGGTGTTAGCCACATACAATTAATTAATCAAGCATATAAATTGCATAATGTAGTATCTCATTAACTAATCTTTGCTAGTAACAATTTTTTGGTGGCAACTGAAATCAACACTGAATAATATATTATTAAAATTATGGAGTTATTTTACAATCTCATCAACGGGACCTTTCATCCATCATTTAAGTAGTGAAATCTCGCTTGCATTAACTTTTATAGTTATCTAAATAGTTAGATAATGGATTGAACTATTCCATAGAACCATACAAATACTCAATCCTCATGATTAAGAATTTATTCCTTTCAAAAGTTGGTTACATGATGTGAAACGATCCTTTTATTTTTATTTTTGGTTGTTTTTTAGCTTTTTCTATGATACACAGATTTCATAGTGGTTTATGAGTTTTGGAGATGGTTAATCTAATTTGAAATTGCTATTTGATATGTTAAGACAAAAAGAGAAGGAAAGGCATATAGTGGAAGGAGTGGGAGGGGGAGAAAAAGAAAAAGAAAAGAAAAAGGCACCATGGAGACGGCCGAAAGTAGATAGCTTAACGTGCAATCACGAGTTTCATGTTAATAAGGAAGAGTAGGTATTAGACAAAAAGATAATACAAAGATGGACAGTTTAGACACGGTTCTAATTCCTAGTCAACCGTTACAAGCCGCGTGGAATATTAATACCTCCCGTTACAATCAATCTCTTCCCGGAAAAAGCTTCGTTAGTCCTATATATATATATATATATAATTAATAACTATTAATAAAATTTAATTATACAGTAGTAATAATGGAAAATTTTTATTATATGTACAAATTTTAATGATATATATCAACTAAGTATATATGCACGTAATATGCAATATCCAATAAGCGTTTGTACACAAACTTTGTTTTAGTTCCAAAAAACAATAGTATTATATAGAGCATGCGTTACTATTGGTGTTAAGCAAATCGTGTTGAACTCTAATACCTCCTTATTGTTTAGTGAATTAAAGTTAAATAAAGTTAAACTCAGCTTTTTGCCCAAAACCTCGTGCTTCTTTTTCGATGTGTCTGCTTGATGATGAGAGAGGCTTTCACAAAACCATTTTAAGTAACTTTTTATAGGAATCGAACCTGGATAAATGGTAATTTTTATTTTTATTTAATGACATTATTAGAATTTTGAACGCATTTAATTTTCCATTTTTGTTAAACAAAAGTAAATCGAGAAAATGAAGATCCATTTACTAATTATTTTACATAAATTTTTAGAAATATTCATTTACAAATAATTTGAAAAAGGATAAATTATTACAGAACATGAATTTTAGATAAGAGTAAAACAGTTTCTTAGTTCCAAATCATCATTCTATATTGTCCTTGTATTCCTTAGGTAATCATGAAAGAAAAAAAAAATTCAATCGATATTACACGTCATATTTTATATATATATATATCTAACGTATATATACTAATAAAATATTGATACGAATTACAATGAAAAAAAAAAGTTTTTAAATCAATTACCACATATACTTTCTATATATTAATGTCTTATTGGTATTTATATATAATATATATAATATAATGATTAGATACATAATATCCATTAAATCGTTTATTGGGAATGATTCTTGCTAACGTAAAAACTTACGGAGCACTTTTAATTCTTTCCAATTCGGTGCATTGCTTGTGTACCATTTTCTTGTATGAACAAAAGCTATTTCTGGCAACATGCTTTTCATTTGCTATATAATTCAAACTAACTGTCATTTAATACAGACATCATCATGACTTGGAAATTTAATTACGGCAAAAAGATTTTTTGTTTGTCCTTTTGTAGTTGAGGAAAATTAAAATAAAAGGAATATCTAGACAATTTTACTTTTATTTATTTATATATATTAGTTTGTAATTTTTTAATCTGGTTTATATATCATTTAAACAAGCGCATAGCATGAATAAAATAAGGATATATGCTTTGTATAAATCGATGAAACAAATATCCTAAATACAATTTTTTTCTATGGAAAATTCTGTTAAGGAAAATAATTTTATGGTGAATTGATTGGGAAAACATGAAGAAGAAGAAGAAGAATCGATCGATTAGGTCTAGGGCTGGACTAATTCCGTAGTGCACCCGGCATTTGTTTGAAATTTTGTATTTGCGGCCAAGGAAGTTATACTTTCCATGCTGATTCGGTGTTCGTACTCAGATATAACCCTTTATTGGTTGGAATAAGACCTAACCTATATGGAAGAAAATTTTTTCGTTCTAGGATAATGGCCTGTACGTATGATTTCATCCTAGTTTTATTATTTCTTTTTCCTTTCATATAATCGCAAATCCACTCCCTAAACCATTTAGAAAGTACAAATAAATCTCTAAAATGTAACCTCGCAATTTCATAACTTTTGGAAAATGTGTATGTTACGGCTTCAAAATCTTGCTAAATTGGTAAATCAATAGTTGGGGGTTTCTTGTATAAATTCTAAAGTTACGGAGCGATAATATTTTTAAGCTTACTAATGATTCAGACTTAATTCTTTAAACTAAGTGAAGGCTTAAGAAGAAGTCGTGTCTATAATGATTTAAGAAAGATTAGACATGTTGGATTTAGAGTAGGAACTATTCAACTAGCTTATCATGATTTAGGAAACAATTGGCATCTTGGATTTTCAATAGGAACCATTTAACTAGCTCATCTACCTAATTGCAATCTTTATTAGGAAAACCCATATACTTAAAGAGATTTTCCATAGGTTTAGACTCAACAAGGGCTATAAAAAAATCTATTAACAGAATGACTCGTTTCAATCAATAATCATCGATACGATTAGATAGACGTTACTGATAACCTAATTCTATAAATACTCAAAAACTCCTCCTCTTTATTTAGGAGATTAAGAAATTGTGAGAAACATCGTCATACTATCAGACTATTATCACAATAGATCAAACGGAGTTCAAAATGATGAATAAACACAACCTCTCATTGCTAAAAGGATGGTTGATGCTATATAAATCCTTTACATGCTAATAGTGTGTTCGAGCATCTAGAGACAATCTACTTTTCTTACCTATCTTTTTCTGTTTATGTTATCTCTTATACATCCATCTCTTATTTAAGATTATGTATAACTTAAGACTCCTGCAACTTACACATAACTACTTCAACTAAAACCCTTTATCTACAACGTGATACCCGATATGTTCACGAAGTCATTTACCCTCGTCAAGTAATTCAGGATATTGCAATCACCCTTTTTTTATTTTATTCATTACGTGCGAAACCTAATTTATACATTTTGCCCAAATTAACTCGATGAAATGGTGGAATTATTGAGGTATAAAGGTTTCCTTGATGAAGAAGAATTTAATTTAGATGTTTGGTATGTGGTTCTAGATTTCTATTTTTCCCTCAGGTTAAAAAGATTACGCTATACTTGAAATGTCTCCACTATTGCTTTCTTGGACAAATAGCATTAAACATGTAGTTGCCCCGGCACCAAACATATAAATAAAGTTCCACCTATTTGTGGTTGGTCCGTTTGCAACTTCCATTTTTCCTTAATTATTCAATGTACCCATCGAGAAAAATAATAAATAAGTAAATTTCAATTGCGATTTCGTTAGTTTGCTCCATGAAGAAATAATCAAAGGGTATTCACTTCCCCCCTCGATTCATGTTATCTGGTGACGCAATCGGAATTTATGTACAAAAATAAATACTATTAACTCATGGTATTTAGAAAATAAAAGAACCCTCGACATATTTTGTGAGAATTGAATTTAAAAGGTATATCAGGTAGTTTTTATTGTCCTACAAAATGTGAGTAAGGCTAGTAATATGAAACTTGAATATGATAAATCTGACTACGACATGATATGATTTAAACATATTAATTTAAGAAAAAATTTTATATAAAAAATAAACGAGTTAAACCCATTTAAATATGGTTAAATATGTATTCGGGTTAAGTTCAACTTTTAGAGTTGGATTCAAGATACAAGATACACAATATGGTCTTTCATATTTTCCTTTTTTTACACAAATTATTTATTTCAAAATCAGAGACCTAAATTAAAGGTATAATATACTTTTAGCGATATATTTTTTTTATTGTATTGTAGTTTAAATAGGGGGGAACAAACTCATGGATATATTTTTCTACTATCTCCATTAAAAGTCCAATAGAGAATGTAATAAATTTCAAAACTAACTTTAGTAGTAATTGTAATCTTTATTTAAGTCATAATTTTACTTAATTTAATGATGTTATGTAAGTTAAATTTAGTAATGTTATATACTCTTCCTATTGCATCATAGTTTAAATAAGTGAAAAATTATGAACTCATGTATAAATTGTTTAAGTATCTCTATTGAAAATGTGATAAATAATATAATAAATTTAGAAATCAATATTGGTAGTGATACTAATATCTATTTAATCTATGGTTGCACTTAATTTAGTGATATCATATAACTTAAATTTTTGGACTTTTTATATTTGGTGAGATTTTACTTTATTAAAATTTTTATTTGGATTATAATTTTTTATTAAATGTAAAAATGCTATGTCATTTTTCTTTGTAAAATTTAAATATTATTATCATTTTCCCCTTTTGTATTTATTAATATTTTATAAATTTAATTAACACTCTTTAATCAATAAACGATATCAAATTTAATATAAATGAGATATGATATAGTAATACAAATTATCAACCCTAATATAAATAGATCAAATCCGAACATAAGACAAGCTAGGTTACAGGTTTAGATTTTCATATATGATTAATAAATGGGTTATATCACAAGTTTAAGTTTTTTCGGATACAAAGTTGTTCAAACACGGAAACAAGACATGAAACAATTACACGAATTGCTTGCCCTAAATGCAAGAATATAGAATTTATATTGATAGACATGAAGTTTTTGAGAAAGCCATTTTTAATGAATTATAAAGGATTTAGTAATAATTTAATTATTATTATTATTATTATTATTATTATTATTATTATTATTATTATTATTATTATTATTATTATTATTATTATTATCGGTATAGTTTCCAATATAACAAAACTACTTGTTACAAATAACATCTTGTTGTTGCATCGAAACATATAAATGTTGACTAATCTGGCTAACATTGAACTTGGTAAAATGAAATGGTTGAATACTTACTTAATAATACAAATAGATAGATATAATAACATATCATTTGATGAAACCAAGAAAAATGCTATTGCAAATAAAAAAAATTTTATCCTTGTAAATACTTCATTTTTGCTCTTCTATAATCTTAGAATTATATATATTTTTTTATATAGGGAAAAAGAGTTTTGATTCATAAAAAAATACAAAAAATATCTACTTAAAAATTACAAAAAAAAAAAGAAAAGAAAAACATAAAAAATAGAAAAGGGAATTTAGGATGTATTTTTGCTCAAAACTAGGTTTAGTGTTTTATTTATTTTTTTTATTTTTTTATTTTTAAAAAAAGATAAAGGTCAGATTAGGTGCAAGACTTGGTCCGCATGCATAACCAATAAGGCTGAAGGCCCTAACGTCGGATAAGCACTCTGCATGCAGCATAAAAAGCGCTTGCAAAATTATTTTTTCAATAGTGCACGTATGCTACATGCACACTAAAGGCACATCCTACACATGCGAACACTATCTTCTTCTTTTCTTTCCTTTCTTTCCCTTCCCTCGATTCTAGTTTCTTCCCTTCTCTTCATCAATGTAGCAGCACCTATTTGTGAGCAATTTTCGTATGTTTTTTGCATCTTTCCACATAATTTCTTGATAGAATCGTGTACTAAGTACGACCTAGTTTTAAATCCATCCAATTTTATGTTCAAATTCAATGGTTTACCTAAGCAAAAATCAAACTAAAAGTGGGAAAAATTCATTTTTTTGGGTTAAAAGCTCATTAATATGAATCATCGATTTAATTCGATTTCCAAACCTTCCGAGCCTAATACTTGTGCTTACAATATAAATAGGATGCTCTAAAATTAGATTAGCCATCAAACACAACCCGAAATCTCTAATGAAGCTTTTGTTGAAGCTTTATCTCTCTAGGCTGTAAGTTTTACTTCTCTTTTTGGAATTGTGATGTATTTAATGACACCCTATTATAACAATTCTGAACTTGTTTCTTAATCTTCTCTTTTTGGATATGTGGGTATCTATATGGTGAACATTTATTAGTTTTGTCCCTTCCTTCAAGTGAATTCTATGTTGTATAGTACGGGTAGGGCAAATAATGAAGGTGTCTTAACCACCTTAAAAAATCTATCTAATACTTCTTATATTTGAGTATTACTAGAAGTTTTTCCTCATGTATTAGGATCCAATATCTGAGCTATTATTTGAAAGCAATAAAGCACAACATTAGCTTAAAACAATTTTCTCAATTAATTATGAGACACTAAGGCAACCTCTAATGACTCAACTCTTCTTAAAAAAAATTAAGCGTTCTGCGTATTAAATTGCATCACTAACTTTTCATAATCTACGATGACATAAGTCCTTACTATCGAAGCCATTGAACACCTAAGATGACTTTAGCCCCATGCACAGATAACACATAAAATGTCTCATAAAACTATTATCCTTGTATTAACAACGACGCATTTTCACATCTTCCTTTACATTCCATTCTACTGCCATGCCCTATTAATGCTTTAAACTTAGCATTAGCTAATAACGTTAATCTAAAATACTTCGCTATCCTACTCTGTATAAAATTATAAATACTACCTAAATCAACTAATATAATAATAGGGTATATATTGCTTTCACCTCAAAACTTAATTGTTCTTAGGATCATTGTGCTTGATAAGGCATGAAGGTTAATAGATATTGTATCCTTAAGTAATTCCCCTTCTTAATCTATTTTCAAGTCATCTTCACATAACCCCTTTTCTTCTATATCTTCTTTTATGATTAATGTTAAAAATTTTGCTTTGTGATTCTGATTATATTTTTCATCACAATTAAAGCACAGTCCTTGTGCTCTTCTTACATCCATTTCGACTTAGGTAAACTTTTTTATTAGTAAGGATGGTTTTTGTTGATTGTGTTGTTTGAAATGGTGGGTTTTGAAAATTGTAAGGGTTTATGGTTTGGAAATGTGGAATTGAAGAAAGGCTATGTGTTTGGGTTAGAGAAAGATGTAATGTATGGGTTCTCATAAGAAAATTGTTCTTGAAACTTGGTTTCAAATGTAGAGGGTTTTGTTATTTATAATTCTCTTCTAATCAATGGTTTGAGGCTCAAAATGAAATAACTAACCAAGAAACTATTTGAAAGTTTGATAACTTTATTAGATAAGGACTCAAATTCTGATTGGTATTCAACCACTGATCTTCTCTGTATAAGTTTACACAACTTAGCTTGTACATCATCATACTTTGATGGCCCAAATTACACTTCTAATGCTTTAACAAATACATCCTACATAGTAAGATGGTTGTTTTTATACATCCATTGGCTTTACCGTAAAGCTTGCTCCTCAATTGCAAATGATGATATGGTAATTCTATAATTATCAAGCACATTATGAATTATAAAAAATTGCTTTATTTTAAATATCTACCCTAAAGGGTCTATGTCACATAATTTTCAAACTTTTAGTTTGACTTCTTTTAACCGGTTATCCCTACTATGTATAGCAAAGAATCATTAGAGGTATCATATGATGAGTTGATTGTGAATTACAAAAAGTATTATGATTTACCTCTAATTTTTCTAATCGAGAAGTCAAATCTTGAATTGAATTATTGAAATTCTATTCTTATTGATGTTGTTGTTATTGTATGACAAACAATAAGTTCTTTATTGTATCCATATTTGATGTGTCAATAGTTCTTATTGAGGATACCATGGCTGAAATTAACGAAAACACCAATTTTGTTAAGACCTAAGTGTTAGAAATAAGGCCCAACCTACACATGCATTGCTAAATACTTATTCACTCAATATCTAGAGAACTCCAAACAGAAAAACCCTAGATGTGAAGGTAATGTTCTCTCTTTCTCTTATGTTTCTTTTGAATGTGTTAGGTTTTCTAATTCTTTTCTATTACTTTGCAAGGAAGAAGAGAATAGAAGCAAAAGTTTCCTATTTAAGATGGCAGTTCTTCACGCACAAAAGTGCTCTATAAAATCTTTTTGTATCCTCTTTATTTTTGTTCATAGTATGTATACTTATACAATATTTGATAGATTCAATCAGAGCTATTGAATATTATAATTATTTGCAACTATTACTTACTATCTAATGTAATTGTTACTCTCTAAAGTCACTTTCTATTTTATATGTAAAAATTTACATATTTTTGTGGAAACCTCCTTGTATGTGTAGATTTATCTGTAACATTGTTGACATGGCATTTCACATCGTCAAATTTAAAAAATTAGAGTACTAAAATTGAAAAATTCCAAATTACCATAATCTTTAAATAAGAACATAAATATATGTGCTATATATATGTACGTACATATGTATGTAAAATATAGTAGAACTAATTCATATGAGTTTGGATATCTATGATGGAGCAATTGAAGTGTTAGTAACATTTTAGAACTAATTAAATATTTCCTTATATATATATATATATATATAAGATTTTTAGAAGTTATTGGAAAAAGACCTAAAGGCTCAAAGCTAGCAAATCAGTGTAAGTGATGGTTCTACTTTATTCATTTGGTTGTCTCTATAGGATTAGTAAATGAAACCCATTGTTATTTAGCATTGTCAGAAATTGTTGCTTATAAACTTGATCCCAAAGATAGTAATCATTCTGAATAGGTAGGTCATGGTCGGGTATTTGTCCCCAACTGTGAGTTAACCATTTGGAGTAAACTGAAATAACTTTTAATTAAGTGTTGATGTCACCTAAGTTATAAATAGACAAGTTACCATTATGAGACATTTGGGAATAATATGAGTTTAAACATCCAAAATGGAGTTGCTAAGGATTTTAGTGGTGGTATCAATTATGGACAAAGGCAATGGGTTGAACTATACGATAAACTCATTATAGGATGATTCTTCTATTAGGTATTGGTTTTTGAACTATTGATATTATGGTATTAGCCTCGAGATATAAGGGATTTATCAGTTGTTTGCAATTGTCTATGTTTCCCCATCTTCGACAAATAATAACTATAATAATGTTACAATTGATTGCCTTTTATGTTAGATATATTCATGATTGCATATATTGTGATGTAGTGGATATTTATTGGTAAGGCTTTCACTTGTTAGGTTTTAAGGCTCATCTAGCTTTGGGACTCATTCGATATGTTTTAAGTTCGAAAGATTTACCGTAAGAAGACAAGAAGAGGAGCATGCTTACTAAAGGATAATGACACATGATGGATTGTCAAATCTTTTCAAATTGTAGAGTTGATAAAAAAGTTTTTTATAGAGTGCATCAAAATTGAAATTAAAAAATAAATTTGAGAGAAACAAAAAAAAAAAAGAGAGATAACGAAGAGCAAAAACTTGATGTAAGTTGATTGACAACAATACCTCTTGCTAGGTGGCTTGTTAACAATTTGAATGGTTAGGCAAGCACCAACTATAAGTACTGTGTGGCATTGAAAACATATTGTTGAGCTTGAAAGTTCAAAAACTTAATGATAAAAGGAAAAAGGAAAAATGGGGTTTCAGATTTTTTGGCAATTTTTCCCTAATGTGAATATATTAATGCTAATATCTCATTTTATTTCAATATTTATGCAGTTAATTTGTGGTTAATGAAACTGCAAATGGAGCCAAGAATCATCATAAAAAAGTAAGTCTTATGAAAATCTTAAATCAATTTTAAAAAAGGCTTCAGGATTTGAATTTTTAGGTTGAAAGTTCTAAAACTTGATGAATTTTTCCCTAATATAAATATATTAATGCCCATTTCTCATTGTTATTTTAATATTTGTGCAGTTAACTTATGATAATTGCTGGGTTTTTCCCTAATACGAATATATTGATGCTAATTTCTGATTGTTATTTTAATATTTATGCAGTTAAATTATGATTAATAAGGTTGCCAAAGGACATACCAAAAGTAAAATATCATAAAATTCTCAAATGAATTAAAAAAGATATGGCCTTCTATTGAACAAAGTGTGAAATAACGTCAACAAAAATTCTTTACCCTTTCGACACCGTTACCTTATCCATGTGGAAGGAGTCAATGAATGTTATTTTTATTTTATTTTTTTTTGAAGGTGATCAAAATACAAATAAACAAAAGAGCAAGGACCGATTCGCAAACTCCATGCCCATCTTTGTCATATAACTCATTCTTTCTCGGGATGGGCCAGCTCAGTTTGTTCCCCTTGTGTTCACTTCAGCATACCTTGCTTCTCTCTCTCTCTCTCTCGTTCGCTCGCCGGATTCCGGCTATATCTTCACCGGAAATGCTTCCCGGCGACTTCATCTAATCTCATTCCATTATTCTCCGGTATAAATTCCATCTTTTTTATTTGTTTAAGCTGCGACACTGTGTAATTTAATTATGTTTTGTCTTTTAATTTAGGTTAAAGTTAGATCCAATTTGTAGTTGAAATTTAAGTTCAGATCGGAATTTAAAAATACGACGTTAAAAATCTTACCTTGTTGAGTGATAATTCTTGTTGTAGCGTCGAATTCGGTTAATATTTCGTGCTTGACTCGAAGTGTTAATGAAAAAATGTGTAGTTGATCGAAAAAATTATTAATTTATCTTATAATTATTTTGGTTCATGTTATATGTGGATTAGACATTTAGGGTCAAATCGGGTCAGATTCTTATCGTGTTATCCAATCCTGTTTTGTTATTGTGTAGTGTCGAGATTTAGAACACGTAAATTTTTCATATTTAGTTGAATTTGTTCATAATGGTTAATTGATACTGTATGATTTTGTGTTTGGTTGAATTTTTAGGTGAATCTGATTCGGATTGCTCGGGAATGAAGCTAAAGAATGAAGTCGTGTATGGAAAGCTGGAATAAATAGAGGCTGTGAAGGAATGAGGGACTTGCTGAATGTGGAGCTATGTGAGTAAATGAATCGTGAGGTTGGGAATGTTTGGTTAGAATGACTTAATAAAAAGTATGGAGATTGATTGTGTGCAATGACTGGTATTCGTGTTTTAGGTTTTTGGGATATAGTTGGAATTTAGAGGGGAATCGTGACTTTGTTTTTCCTTGCTGAAGTCTTTGTGGATTTGGGAGTTTTGTTGTTTCTGTTTTTTTGAGTTGAATTTGTGGCGTTCCTTTTGACATGGTATACAAAGGTTTCGATTATTCAATGGCAGAGATACAAGATAACGAAGTAAATAGCGGTTCAAGGTTAAAGTCAAAGGAAGGTTTATATGATGGTCGTTCTCCATTCAGGCTTAGATCAAGTGATTCGCTCCTTCCGGGACTTATAGATGATGTTGCTTTGAATTGCCTTGCTTGGGTCTGTAGATCTGATTATGATTCATTATCCTGTGTAAACACAAGGTTTAATAATTTGATTAAAAGTGGGGTTTTGTATGGGTTGAGAAGGCAGATGGGTATAACAGAGCATTGGGTATATCTGGTCTGTGATCTTAGGGGCTGGGTGGCATTTGACACGGTCAGGAAGAAGTGGATGACTTTGCCTAAGATACCTTGTGATGATTGCTTTAACCATGCCGACAAGGAATCTTTGGCTGTTGGTAGTGAGCTATTAGTGTTTGGCCGGGAAGTACGTGATTTTGCCATATGGAAGTATAATCTGGTGTATCGAAGTTGGTTTAAGTGTCAAGGTATGAATCATCGACGTTGTTTGTTTGGCTCAGGCAGTCTTGGTTCCATTGCTATTGTGGCAGGAGGAAGTGACAAAAATGGAAATATTTTGAGCTCTGCTGAGTTGTACGATTCTACAACTGGAAAGTGGAAAATGTTACATAATATGCACTCACCACGTAGATTGTGTTCAGGATTTTTTATGGACGGAAAATTCTATGTGATTGGTGGGATGTCAGGTCCCAATGAATCACTAACATGTGGGGAGGAGTATGACCTAGAGACTGGAAAGTGGAGGAAGATAGAAGGGATGTATCCAAATGTGAATAGGGCCGCTCAAGCACCTCCGCTTGTGGCAGTTGTGGATAACCAACTATATGTAGTAGAGCATTCAACCAACTTGGTCAAGAAGTACAACAAATCGAATAACGCTTGGGATGTGCTGGGAAGACTTCCAGTAAGAGCTGATACCTCAAATGGTTGGGGCCTTGCTTTCAAGGCTTGTGGCAAGGAACTCCTGGTTGTTGGAGGTCAGAGAGGTCCAGAAGGTGAAGGTATTGTGCTGAACTCTTGGCATCCAAACTCAGGGGTGAAAAATGGTGTCCTTGATTGGAAGGTGCTTGGTGTTAAGGAGCAAGCTGGGGTTTTTGTATTCAATTGTGCTGTAATGGGTTGTTGATGTTTTTCTCTTTGTTCTTTTCTTAATCCTTGAAATTGACACAGCATAAGGTGCAATACCTGCTGTCTGACTTCGCCAGATAGGATGCTTCCCTGCACATTTCAGCTGATTGACTTAAAATCACATTGGTGGATGGAATGCAAAGCCTAGATCCCTTGTTTTTTTAATTTTACTTGACATTGGTGCTTGGTTGTGTTTTTCTTTCCATAAGTTTACACTGTGAATTCAGGAGCAGCCCATAGAATCTGCTGGTAACTACATGCTTCTCCACTTCAGTCAATCAAGAAAAGGTTTTTCAAATTGCTTGTATGATATTCCACTGTCTACGTGGTTTGGTAGGATTCGAGCCACAGTTACTTTTCTTTCTATGTGATCTTGAATGTACTTTCAGCAAGTGTGGATTCCCGAAGCACTGAGAGTAATTCATCCTGTAATGGTAGCCAGCAAAGAAGTTGACATATGCAAAACCTTTTTTGCCTTGTTAATTCAAAGTTCCATAGTGAAAATTATAAGGTGGCTGTTCATTCGGCGTATTCATGGAATCTGTCTCCATTAGGGTCTCTTCGGTTGATGTTTATTTTGAAAGGTCTTAGCTGAAGCACATAGTGCGAATGGTGAGGGCTTTGCCCCGGGATTAGGCAAGGTTTGTTACTACAGACCTTGCCTGCTACTAGCAGGTAACTCCTACCACTTCTTCTTCTTCTTCTTCTTCTTCTTGGATTGGAATTTGCAAATCCTGGAGCAGGTATACATGACATGAGAGAGAGAGAGAGGGGAATGTCAAATGTGTAGGCTAAACCTGCCCAACTGCAGTTTTATTACTCTGTACAGATTTGCCTTCTGAATTATAGAGGCCAGATATGGAACCATGATGTAAATCATGCGTTCTATGAATTTCCTCATTGGGTCATAAGCCCAATCTGTACGACATAAAATAAGGATATAAGCACTATCAATATTAACTTTGCACGACATTGTTGTTAAGAAGATCCGGTTCCAAGTAATAACTTTGTGATGGTTGTTTTAACTTTGAATTTTTCTTGCAAGTTTTAAATCTTTCCATAAACGTCTTTATATACACACACATATATATATATATCAACCTAGCCTAGTGGTTCATATATTAAGTTATGCAAGAAATGATATTTTTTAAATTCAACTTGAGATCATGATTCACTAACATATTCAAACGTCTGATAAAGGTATTAGGTATTTTTAGAAAGACCATCGGTCATATTGCTACATGCTCGAATATAATTAGTTGATCGGACACTTTGGATATGGGCCATTCAAGTTTGATCGGATATGGGTTTTTTAAGTTTGATCAAATCTAACATGTTTCGTGGCTTAAGGCTTGCTTCTATAGGCCTAAACCCTAGGCCTACATTGATCAAGCCTAGTAAACTTTGTAATTGCTAAAATACACAAAATAAAGATTGAATAGTATCAAACAGTCACGTTTAGAATAAGTGAGACACGTTGGATCCACGACCTCAAGATCTCTTTCACTAACCGAATTCTAATTGCCGACTCCATTCCACTATAAATACTAGATCATTACCTAACAGTTAAAGTCTTTGAACTTTGCACATCAAACTTGCATATTATTCTACGTTATTTTCTACTCTCTAATGTCCTACCACTAACGTAAGTATCAGAGTAGTTTTGTCAGATAACCTTTCGGCTTTTCCTTGCAATGTATTGTTTTATAGACTCCATACGTGTAGGGTCCAAACACCTATCAACAAGAAGTTAAAGACGATAATCATCGATAATTACATAAAAAAAAATATATATATATATTATTAAAACCCTTTGAGGCTTAAATAATTGTCAAGATTGTATTTACAATTAAATCTCTGAAATTAAGTGACTTTTTCAATTTTTTCCAACTCTTATATTAGCCATCAATTAATTTAATGAAATATATTTGTTAAATCATGATATATGAAAAATTAAGGTAAATCTCTTTTATAAAATACTTAATTGCACTATCCTCTCTCTTTTCGAATTTTAAGCATTATTTACTCATGTCTTATGGCAATTGTTGATAATAAATGTAACCATAATAAACCATACGTTGAGTTGTGTATGCAAATGTAATAGTATACATGTATTTCAAAGGACGGATAAAATTAAAAATGATAATTATTTAGAAAATTCTATATGCATTTTTTATTCTCCAACCAAGATTACAGTCCTTATTTCCATTTCATCATCAAATTACTATTTGTAAACTTTTATTACTAAATTCATGAGCCATAGTAAGATGAATTTCATGTTTTGAAATTTTAATGTTATTTCAATAACACTAATGTTTAACTTTTTTTTCTATATTTCTAATTTAATGTGAATATATGTAGACATATACGTATTATTATTTTACAGTTATAATTTCTTCACCTAAATTTTATATATATATATACGCATTGTGAGTGCGTTATCCACTACTATATATATATATATATATAAATATAATTTAAAATGATTTCTTGCTGTGGTGAATGTTAATAGAAAGCATAGAAATCTGTTATTTCCAATTTTAAAAACAATCTTTTTTGTTTTTCATTTTTCATTATTTTCTTTTGTTGGTTTAAAATCAGCTATCTATTACCCCCAATTCCATCGCTGCTTCTCGTTAAGTGTTATTAGTATTTGTAATTTCTTTAAACTAGTTAATAAGATTTGATAATAATAAAGTTTTGATTACAAATAAGTATAAAAAGAAATGGAGAAAACGTGCTTCTCAATCTTGCAAGGACATAATCATGTGTTCAGTTCAGATCAATAAGATAGTAGCACAAAAGGGGAGCTGAAGATCTATTCTGTTCCATCTCATGATTAACAGCATAGTGATGCTAATTAAACCAAAAAGGCCAAGCTTTGGCCCAACAAACTTTGAGGTGAAGACAAACCCAATCTTCAATCTGTAATTTCTTTTCTTCTCATCCTAAATAAAACACCAATATTGGGCTTGGACTTCACTCCACAAGCCCAAACTTATGCCTTTGGGAGAAGAAAAGAAACCCTGCTTCAACATTTCAATTTCAGTTTCCTCTCCAGGAATTTAGGGCATGGCACTGTTGACAAAACGGTCATAACTGAAAAAATAAACCCCAACTAAACACTTTCTCTCTTATTCTAACTCATGAATATTTCCTTAAAACTATCTCCCCAACTCACATCTCTTGTCTTCACCTCTCACTTTCCTTTCGCAGGTCCCTCTCTCTCTCTCTCTCTCTCTCTCTCTGGATTGCAAGTTTCTTGTTCTAATTTTCAGATGAAATCTTTTAAGTGACATGAAAAGTTTCCATCTTTAGGCATACCCAGAATTGGATTAGCAAGAACTTTGCACCCTAGGGGCTACATAGTTGACAAGGTTTCGTCTTTATCGACCAAAATGGCTTGGAGTTTGGAGAAATGTGAAGTTAGTGTTGAGAACAAACTGGGTATAGTTCGTCCTGCTAATCGAAGTTTTGCCCTCGAAGCAATTCTAGCGCTTAAATGTGGAAAAGTCATCGCCGTACCCACCGACACGCTCTACGGATTTGCTTGTGATGCTTGGTATAATGTTTATTAGTGGTGATTAATTTATGTACTTATGATGGTTTACTTTTGTCTTTCCATGATGTTGCTGTTAAATTTAGCTCACGAGTTGAAGCTCGATCATGTAGATCAGTGTTGGAATTTCTGTCATATAACTTAATACCTTGTCCCACGAGTGGGCTTATACACTGACTAAGTCCTATAACTTGGAAATGATTAAATGGAAAATCAGATATCGATGCCAAAAGATGAATTTAGGACCCCTTCCTCAAATTCCATATTGCATTAATTGACAAGGTTTTTGATTTTGTTTTCAAAATCGTTTTGATAGGATGAAGATGAAAGTTAATGTTAATGACAATAAGTTAATTGAATCAAGCATAACTGCTAAACGAACAATAGGCAATTGTTGCCTTTCTTGAAGCCTTGTATTGGGCTATTTCTTTGATGAAAGATTGAATCTGTGAGGGGTCTATGAACCCTTTCTATTCGAGGGACCGAGCTAATGAGAAGACTCCTTTCTTGCCTTTAATTAGTTAACTTCTGAAAGAAGGTGCTGTTTTCAAGTTTCTAGGAAGGAGGAGCTGTATAAGGTGCAATAGGAGGATAAAGGGATTGCATGGATTTCCACTGATGTTGTTTCAGTACTTCTATAGCCTTGCACCTCAATTGAGTAATGCATGAGTTGCAGCATCAATGTCCCTTTGGAGCAAAGGCTGCCACTTCTTCCACAATCATAGTTGATTCAGTACCAACACATTAAGTCTAACTGCTTCTCTTTCTGGCTTGTGGTTATATTCTCCTTATTTGTTGGTAGCAGGCAAAAAACAAAAAATAAAAAGACTAGGGAAAGTAGAAAATTTTTTTAAGTTTTTTGGTGTTTAATACTTGTTGTAATGTTTGGTTTGGATGGCAAGAGGAAGCTAGAGCCATATATATAATTGGCATATGCGCATGCCAACACAGTATGCACCATGTTCTCACTTGGCATATAACCAAGTGAATGGCTATAAAAAATAAGGTCTATGAGATGGGGTTGATTTAAGAAATTTATTTTCCGTCTACAGAACATTATAAAGAATGCTCTTAGATAATTTAGATTTTATCAGCCAGCTTTATCTGGAACTCATGTCAAGAAAGCTAATCGGTATATGTGATTCTCTTATGCATTATATCAATTTACATGTACCGATTTCAATGTTATGGTTCAGGAACACTTGGGATTGTAATTTGCAATTCTTCTTTTAAGGATATAAAATTAATGTTTGTGGGGGAAAAAAGTTGCTGTTGGTTATTGCCCTTGGACCATTTGGATGCTAAATTTTCTTTACACAAGTTTGTTTAAATTTACCCGTAAATGATTCTTCTCTCTTTTGTATTGGGGTTGTTTACAGTTCTTCTGAAGCTGTTAATAGGATATATGAGATCAAAGGACGCAAACACACAAGTCCTCTTGCAATTTGTGTTGGAGATGTTTCTGATATACAACGGTTTGCTGCAACAGAGCATTTACCAGATGGTTTGCTCAGTGCACTTCTTCCTGGACCTGTTACTGTTATATTAAAGAGAGGTAATGAAATTATGAGCACCAATATAGAATGAGGCAGTAAAAGCAAGTTTGCAACTTGTGCTTTCAATTGATAGCTCTTGTCTCTATTGAAGTAGAGCTGGAAGCCAAAATGCCAAACCGTTTTTAATGATTAGATATTGTCCATCATAATTCAATACTCTATTTTTCGACCACAAATAAAATATGCCTATGGACTATTAGTTACCAATGTGTATTGATACCAGGTGAGTCGAGCATTCTTGAGAAGTCTTTAAATCCTGGATTGGATAGTATAGGAGTCAGAGTGCCTGACTGTGATTTCATTAGGGCCATTGCCAGTGGGTCCAGTAGTGCATTGGCCTTAACTAGTGCAAACCTAAGTGGCCAGCCTAGTAGCATCTGCATCAAGGACTTTGAGAACCTCTGGGAGCATTGTGCATATGTTTATGATGGTGGTGAGCTTCCTTCAGGGCGTGCTGGATCTACCATTGTGGACCTTACCAGAATTGGCAAATATAAAATCCTTAGAGATGGAAGGTAAATATTTCTCTCACACCATGATCCTCATTGGCAACAATGTGTTGTCAACTTCTATATTTGCATTTAGATGTTCCACACAATTTTAAATGCATTAGTAAAAACTCCTGCTACAGAAATAAACTTCATTACTTGCCCCCAAGAAACAAAAAATTCCTGTGTCGGTGCTTGCTTGTTGTTGTCTTTCAGACATCAGAATCCTTGAACAAAACCATTGATGGTTGACTTCTGCATTAATTAGTTGTAATACTATGGCTGTTAAGCTTGATGACTGCTCTGTGATAATCAGGTATCTCTATTTGATAGTAAGATATATATGTTTTAATTAACTTGGACATGCACGACTCTTGATCTCGATGTTAAATGCATCGGTGGTGAGATTGATTATTCTCTCCTTGAAAGCTTCAATTTCTACATATTAGCTTGTTCTGGTCATGATCACAAATCTAATTATTTTTAGTTTTCTGTCAATGGCAGTGCAAAGGAGGAGACGGTCGCAATTCTCGGAAAACATTCTTTGACCGAATTCACTGGAGCTTAGATAAGTGTTTTAAATATACTTACAGTCATCTCATGTTTGTTTTGTTAGCATATGTTGGGGAAAATTTTCTTGGTTTTACACTAGCTATACATGTTCATTCAATAGGATCCTTGCAACTCTTTTTGTAATTTACCAAAGGAACAAATTTCTCATCCAACGGAAGATTCAGCCCATTATTCTGCTATGATTGTGTTGCCTATACTTTGTCCTGTCCTTCCGTTTCATCAAATAGTGCATTTCTATGAGTGCTAGATGTCTCAAAAAATGTCACGTTAGCTGTGTTTAAATAGGGACGAACACATAACCATATAATCAGGAGGGCAGTATAGAATTATGTTAAAATTTACATCATTATGCGTGTATATATGTTATATATGCACATTCCTCCTCTTTTCGAGCTTAGGGGATCGTGTCCCCTTTCAGCCCTTTAGGTGAGCCCTGTGTTTGAGTCATCTATTATGTTTTGAGAATTTTGGTGAGTTTTAGGGACTTGTTTAGTTGATTAGTTCAAACCTACCCTCCAACGCTACTGGACAGCCTTCATAAGGTTTGAGCAGCTTGACTGACTTAAACTAGAAGCTAATAAACTAAATTGGCCATCACTAAAGGAGAGACTAATTTCACCTGTTAGCGGCAAAAAGAATTGCAGGTTTCATTGAATAAGAAACAATAAACTAGTCTGTTTATTAATTTTCACTAATTTTTGAAATGGGCATAATTCTCAAATAGATTAAGCCGGCAATTAGTGTTAATGAATTGTGTTTCGTGTTTGACTCCCAATAACCATGAGTGTAATAACCGACGACCCCTTTCAAATGGCTTAGTAGAGAAAAACTAATTTCAATTAGTAAAATGATTTACAAAAATTTGATTTTGTTTATTGATCATGATTGGTTGTATTATGTAGAGAGTTAAATTTAAATTTAAGTTTAAGCTTTAAGTCAATTAATTAATTGAATTTGATTCTTTAAATTAAGATGATAAGATTAAAAAAATTGAGTTCAAACAGTTAAGATCATCAAGGAAGTTTTGGTATAATGAGCTTAAAATAGAGCTCATTGGATCAATCTATTCGATTTAATCTTTCTTAACTTAACTCACATACGGAAATAAGACCCTATTGGGTCGAAGCTCATTAAGGAAGTCATACTTATGGTCCATTAAGAGAATGAATGGATCTTAACTATTAATTATCATTGTCAACAGATGAAATCAATGGTCATCCTTTATAAAGACTCCTCACCTTCCCTCATTAGATAAAAGAAAATTGGTACAAAGATTGTTGCTCTATTAGATTCTCTCTGTAAAAGATTAAACACTTGAATATTTTAAAAATAATTTCATTTCTTTCATCGATAGTGGAGTTCGATGCTTTCAAGCTTTTTCATCTATCATCATAAGTGTTAAATCTTTATTAAGATTGTTTATCTTTCTCCCTACACTTTTTTCATGGTCATCATGTACAAATATCACACGGTACGCTCGTGACTTTCGTTCTTATACTTCCACACCCACATTTTCAAATCATTCAAAACCATCCATGGTGAAAGAAAGAAAAAAAATACATACCTCCTTATAAGTATTCTAAATAAATATGACTCCCAAAATTAAAGATGAGTTCATAACATAATAACCAAACAAAAATCTATTAAATTGAAGTCTACGTCGATAAATTTCGAACCAACGAAATTCTGGCTCGAAGATTTTCTGTGTTTTGGTAGAGCTAGTATGTATAATAAAAGAACTCGACGGTAAAAGGAGGTAGGGTTGCTAAGCAAATCAGCAAGGAAATATCCAAATGGATACACTCAATTTTTATCTTCTCAATTTTCCTCAAATTACAATAAGTTAAGATTGCATAGAAATTCAAACAATTTTATAACATTATTATAATATCATTTCTTTTATAATCTTAATGTTAATTACACGTAATAATATCTTACAGGCATAAGTCAAAGAAAATTGTGAAAATGTAAAAGATCCAAATAGATGAAATACACGGATGAAGTGTAACATCTAACCCTACTTTTGGTGGCTACAAAGATTTATAATCTTCTCTCAGTCAAACTCAAACTCGTTTAAAGAAATCTCTTACTACAATATGGATGTTCGAGCTATGTAAACATAGAAGATGTTTGATGGAACTCAATCTGCTTATAATGACATTATATCATATTTTGATCGTCGAATCTTGTTACAAGTTGTCGATGAAACTAGCTCGTTCATCTTTAGGCACCTCGTCGGTAATTATTGGGTTAAGAAGCCTAATGGCAACTTGAATGAAAGCTTCGCTTAATAAGATAACGGAAAAGATGAGATAATACCACATTTATTATATTTAATTATTCTTACCACAGTTGTTATTATCATGTTTGTAATGTATTTTACCTCATTAAAAAAAAAAAAAAAACAAGAAGTAGAAGAAGAAGAAGGGTGGCAAGAGTCAAATTTTGTTTACCATATTTTTAGTATTTTTGCTATAATTAATAAAATGTAAAAAAATTCCTTTTTTTGGAAATGTTTTTAGTGAACTCAATAAAAATTAGATATTTAATTTAATCATTTCACACATTATAATAATTTTGCCAAGACAATGGAGTCAGTGATACATACAACTTCAAAGATTTACCATTTTATAGCATTTTTAGTATAGTTACTAAGTATCTTCATCACATTCAATAAAAATTGATAATGGCTATAATTATCATAACTTACCACTTTAGAATAAATTAAAATATATATATATATATATATATATATATATATATATAAACAGAAGCTGGGAGAAAGTTGGATAATTTTAAGTAAGATTTGGTTGAATCAATTTTTAATACAACTCAATCCCTATTTTGATAAAAATGCATTCTATCACAACTATATATAATTTTATTTCTCAAATCATATAATATGTCTATATCTATATCTATATTATTTAATGTACTTTGTTATACCATATTATTTTAAGAAAAGTTCTCTTAAGCTATTAGTTCTGCATATAGTTTGAGTCAATAATTCTGGGATGGCATATTACGAGACACATGTCAGTAGGTGATTGGCAATATGTACAAAGGCTAGTCTTGTTGATGTGGAGCCTGGGGCAGCTCTTCAAGTTAGATGTCTCAAAAACTCGGCTTACATAGATATCTAAAGTTGGTAAGCTCAAATGCTACTTGGATCATGGTAAGAGCTCGAAAATATGTAAGGTTACTTAGTAGGTCAACACATTTGTTCGGCATGCTAGTCCTTCATCCCTGTTCAAATAAGGTGGTATAGTTCTATGTCGGTAATGGAATCTTCTCCTTTGAGTAATTCTCAAGCTAAAACGCGTCGAATAAGTCCTAATAGTCCCTTCGCTTAGCTTTTAGCAACCAGTCCAAGACGTTGATTCCTATCTTCTACCTAGAGGTTAGAAAGATTCGTCCTCAAATCAGAGATGGCTTCTGGTGGTTGCTCTCCTCTAGGTTCTTCTATAATTTGTTTGGGCTGGTAAGGGATTGGATCGGTCACATTGAAGATAAGAGAGACATCATAGTTCTCTAGTAACTTGATTTGGCAAGCATTATGATTGACCTTTTTCAAGACTTTAAATGAACCATCAACTCGTGGAGATCTTTTGCTCTGTCTTAAGTGTGAAAATCTCTTTCGGTTAAGGTAAATCCATACTAAGTCGCCTGGCTTGAAAGAAATAGTTCAATGACTGTAACTACTAATCTCTTATTGTCTCTAATTAAATTTGGTGATCATCCTCACTACGGACTTATGTAAGTCTTGTAATTCTTGGGCTCAAGTGACTCCATATTGACTATCTTTAGTAGCTGCAAGAGTATTGATCAAATATAGGGGAATAGTAGAATTGAGGTCATAAATGACCTCAAAAGGTATCTTTCCAATGGTATCGTAGATAGTTTAGTTGTCTACGAATTCTACAATTGGTAGATACAAATCTCAATCTTTCAAATTCTTTCTTACAATGGCTCGAAGTAGGTTACCTAATGTCTTGTTTACCACTTTGGTATGGCCATCAGTCTAAGGGTGGTTACTAGAGCTAAATACAAATTTAGTCCTAAGCATTCTCTAAAGTGTTTACTAGAAATAGTTCAAGAATTTAGTATTCCGATCTGAGATAATGGTCTTCAGCACTCCATGTAGTCAAACAACATCCTGCAAAAATTGATCAGTAATATATAAAGCATCATTAGTACAAAGGCACAGGATTAAGTGTACCATTTTACTAAAATAGTCCATTACAACAAAGCTTAAATCTTTTCTTCTGGATGTATGGGTTAACCTTAGGATAAAGTTCATGCTGAGGTCAACCCATGATGTGGTCAACTTCAATAAAGGCGTGTACGCTCCATGCAATTCTCTCTTCCCTTTTGCCTGTTTACACACTTCATAACTTCTAACTACTTTGTAAGCATCCTTGGTTAAATTAGGCCAATAAAAATTTTCTTTCAACGGTTCGGCTGTTTTGGTCTCACCAAAAGAGCTAGATAATCCTCTACTAAGTTTTCCTAATAAACAACTTGTGTGTGGAACAAGTTAGTATGCATAGCCTTTTTTCCTTGAACAGATATCTATCCCTTAAGTAATATCCTCCAACAGCAACTCTTTTTCGGCGCTTTTCGAGAATAGGGCCAAAATGTGGATCACAAGCATACTACTCAATAATAAGGGAAAATCCTAACAATTTTATCTACAGGGTGGTCAATAAAGTGTGCCGACGTGACAAAGCGTCAGCAACCATATTAGCGTTACCTTTCTTATGCTTAATTACGTAGGAGAATGTTTTCATGAATTCTAACCATTTAGCTTATCTTTTTAAGAGTTTGTTTTAACTTCCTTTGTGCTTCAAGGACTCATGGTCCTTATAAATGACAAACTCTCAAAGTAATAGATAATGTTACCATACAATAAGAGATCGAAAAAGGGAATACAATTCTTTCTTGTACAAAGAATAGTTCAACTCGACACTATTGAGTTTTTCATTATGATAGGTGATAAGTATAGATACCCTTTTGTTAAAAGTCGTTCGAGCTTTTCTTGGAAGTATGGCATGGGTTACTTCAGCGCCATAGCGCCTAATATTCAAACATTGGTTCGAGGTATTTTCTCTACCCCTTTTTACCTTGAAAAAGCACGGACACCTTATGTCCTTGAGCCAATAACCATCTTTGGCCTAACTTAGCCTCCTTTATCCTTTGGGACCAATAAGACGTAGTACAGAAATATTTACCCGTTGTCCATCAACTATGCCTTTTAGCTTGATCTTAGGCCTTAACTTACCCTTTATGGAAGAAACATGCAGAAGAACCCTTAGGTTTTCGAGGCATTGGATTTTTGCCAATATTTGCGTTACTCAAGCCAACATTCTTGTTTCCACTTCGTTCACCCTTGCTCTCGCGAGTGCTTTCCTCTAAGACAGAGCATTAATGTGTATTTACTATAATTTGATTATATTTTCTTTAAAGTGTATTTATATACGCAACACGAGTGTACCGTTTGCTAGTATTTGATAATATAAATAGTTATTGAAACTTTTAACTAAACATTAATGTTTAAAATGAGCAACATCATGTAAGAGTTAAAGTTAGGTAGCATTATGTTACAATAATATTATATCTTAACTGATAGTGAAAGCATAAAAATTTGCTTGATAGATGAAAAATGATGGTGAAAGAGAAGGAATGGATAGTAGTTACTGAGTGTAAAAAGAGAGCTAATAAAAAAATGCATATCAAGTCAAAATGAAATGTTGTTATAGTTTAAAAGTAAAAAATTTTACTTATTTTTTATTTGTAAATAAGAAACAGTTTGGTTTGAGTTCAAACAATTTGATTTGGTTCGACCTCCTAAACCGGATCGTGAAACGTTAAACCTCCCCCAAATCGAGCTGCAAATAAAGATTATAAGGGCATTCAAGAGAAATTGTCAAGAAGTAGAAGTTATCTAATATTAAGTCAAATTATTTCAGCAAACATCAAATTTATATCATGTTCTTCTAAAAGCCCAATGTTGTTTTAAGGCATTATTAATTTAACACAATTATATTGGCTAAAAGAGAGAGAGAGAGAAATAAAGAAACTATTTGTTTCTCTAAACTCCGTAAATGAATCAATTAAATCTTTGACTTACAAATTGACAAAAAAAAAAAGAAGGAAAATTCTATTAAAGCACTAAGATGCAATAAAAATTTAAAATTTAGGCTACTATCAACACCCTTTCCAGTTATTCTCTTATGTAAATTGCTTCCAAATAGGACTAAGCAATACACGATGGATATGATGTGATGTTCTATCCGTATCCTACCATATTCCTAACCTTTTTTATTCAAAATTTATCTTATAGCACCTTAGAACTACTTGGATACCCTATAGATTTTTTTTTTTTTTTTTGTTATCTTCCTTGAAAAGTTTGCATTTGACATATAATTAATATCAAAATTATAACTATGCTATCACTAGATCCGTCAATAATAATTTATATAGGTTGCAATACATTTTTATTTGAGACAATACAAATTTAGACAAAATAGAAAATATTTATACAGTTAAAAATATTTAGACTCTTGGTTGGGTCATCCTTAAATTTCTTTTATTTTTTCTTTTCTAATCATTAAAAGAAAATTTCCATCAAACTATAATTACTATTATATGCAAAATACAAAAATCATGTGTAAGTAATTTTAATATAATATATCAAATAATAAGTTAAGAACCGGAATATTTTTAAGATCTTACTAAACTAGAGCTAGTGAAAAAGGAAGGAGGAGGAAAAAAAATGGTAGACAGAGATTGTTTCTTATAAAAAAAAAAGAAAGAAAAAAAATAGGGAAAGGAAGAGATTAACCAAGAGATGGACTAGATAATAGATGCTAGTAATGTATAGTCTTAGAGTTATATTATAAGTTGGGTCTTTATTGTTATTTTCTTTAAGAATGGAAAAGAAAAAGCGATAATATTAATTTTTTATTTATTAATACTATTTAATTGTTATAATAATGTAGGTATAAGGTGTATAGAACTTTTACTCTATATATTTTAGAGAACAAGTTCAAGGTAAGATAGGATCGTTAACTACAAAACCATATTTCAAAAAATTATTATGCAGGATATACCCTGTGACCCTTATTGCTCACATGAAAATAGGTATCCTATTATATAACAAGATTAGCTTACTCACCCTTACTTTCAAAGGGGAAAAAAAAAAATCTAGGTGGTGTTTACTATGAGCATCTACATTTATACAATATAAGTGCTATCTAAATTAAGGACTTAGTATATTGATAATACCAAAAATCTAGTTGGATCACACTAAGTATCCCAATCTTGAGACAGGATCACTATATTTACTCAATTAAATCACATTTTGCTTATGTATGAACATCAATTAAAAAAATAAGAAAATAACTAACTAACATCATATATCGTTTATAAATAAAAACTCAATTTGACTGGATAAGACCACCTAAATCTATAAAATAGAACAAAAGTTCAAACATTTCCCCAAGCAATAACCTTTTCGTTTTTCAAAAGATGTCGGTACATTAGTCTTTGAAGAATATTTAGTACATCTGAATTCTCTTAAAGATCTTGGTACAATATTAATGAAAAGTAGTACTTTCATATGCATTTCTAGACATAAAAAAATATAACTATCGTTTCATTAGATATAATTAGCATGTAAATAGTAATACAAATACATATATTAAGAACATTGAATTGCTCTTAATTAGAGATTAAAGGAAAAAAGATATCAATATAATATAGATAAAATACATTATAGTAATACTTATAAAGATATAATTAGCCACCGCCACCGTTACCGCCGCCACCGTTACCGCCGCCACCGTTACCACCACCGTTGCCACCATTACCGTCACCACAGTCGCTACTGCAGATGCGACAAAGGACGCAACCACACCTCCTCCCTGTATTGTTGGGTTTGCTGTCTCCACAAGCAAAAATGACCATGGAAATGATGGTCACCAAAAATACAATCATGAAAGCCAGAAAAAGGACTCCTCCATCGCCTTGATCGACCAGAAGAGCCAATTCTCTGGCCATCTTCGACACTTTGTGATATGTATCTTTTTCTTCTTCTTCTTCTTTTTTTTTTTTTTTTTTTTTCAGCGTAGCTAGCGAGTCCAACTGGGAATCTTTTATAGTTGAATCTAAACGTTGGTCAGGATAAGAATGATAACGTCTAGCACTATTTTTAAGATAAACGTCTTCTTCTTATCAACTAATCGTGGCTAGAAGGTAGCAATGAAAACTTTTTTGTCGTACTAGTTGCTAACTTTTATGCTTTTACATATTTGGCTGAAAACTTTCATGTCGTGCTAGTTGCTACCTTTTATGTTTGTACATATTTGGTTGAAAACTTCTATGCTTTTTCGTGGAAAAGTCAAGAGACATAATCCAATAATTTCGACGCAATGAATATATGTTTGTACATGTTTGGTATATTATACATGCTTAAAGAAGCAAAATGAAAATGTCCAATTAACTGGAACACTATACATGGCAACTTTGAGTTGCATTACCATGAATTAATCAAGTGGAGTAATAGGATAAATGTAAATAACTCCTTAAATTTGAACAAAGATGCAGATTTATATTTTAAAGTTTTAAATATCGCAAATCATCTCCTTAAATTTTAATAAATTGATAGATAATTTCATATAAGTTACAAATGACTTTCCTAAAATTAACTTTAATAAATTGGTAAATAACATTTATATAAGTTGTAAATGATTTTCCTAAACATTGACTTTGGAGAAAAAATATTCCTAAACTTATTAAATATACTTTATAACCCTTTAAACTTTGACCATTATGTATACTTTTAACTAAAAATAGAAATGTATTTTATGTTATCAATTTATCAAAGTTTAGAATATGATTCGCAACATTTGAAATTTTAGAAAATAAATCCATACTCATCTCAAAATTTAAGAGACATCTATAATTTCCACGGAATAATATTGCTCCAATTTTCAGAAAAACTAAACCGTCTAGCTTCTTTTTCTTCAAAACAGTACATGGCCTCATGACTTAAGTTCATTGTAATATTCAAATTACTAGTTATTGATTTTTAATATAAATTTTAACTAATGTATAATATAATAAAATTTTAAAAATATAAAACCATAACAAAATACAACAAATATGAACTAGTAATACTGATTTAATATGAAAATGTAATATAGATTTGACCAATCAATTATGTCATTTGAATTAGGAGTGTTCATGATTTGATTTAGTTTGTTTTAAGGCCCAAACTAAATGTACCACATTTGAAACGATTTAATTCAAATTCTTAATGAATAGAACTATTTTTAATAGTTCGAGTTTCTAAACCGATTCATTTCTTAACTCATTTTTTTATCTCTACTGCTTTTGAAATAATAAAATATTTTTTATATCCTTTTTGCTTCTACCTTCTATCACAATTCACGTTTCTTCATTTTTTTTCCCCTTTTCAAACCTCAACCTTATCTCTGCTTTCTTTTTCCTTTTTCTTTTATTATTAGAAAATAAAATTCTATTTTGATGGCTTATGTAGGTTGCTTAAGGTATCGATCCTACTTAACCACATTTTCCCATTATAATCATTGGTAGAATCGATTTTCATACCACTCAACTTATATGAATTATCTAACATACTTTTCAGTTCTTATCATTTTTGCTTATATATGTTTATCTTCAATCTTTTTTTAGTAGATGAAACAAAAATTTGATATCAATTTTGTATATTTTCTTATAATAGTATTGTTGAAAATCAGTTAATTTGTATCTTTCTCAATTTCTCATACCTTAGTTTTTTTCTAGTTTTTTGCAAAATCTGAACCAGCAATTTCCAATTAGGTTAGCAAAATCATTTAATTTATGTATATTGCTTAATTTCTTTATTGGATGAAAAAGTTCAATTTTTTTATTCATCTAATTTGTTTTTTTGCTAATTAATTCATTCGAACTCTCAAGTATGTAGAATGGTTATTTAATATTTTTACTATTCTCCGAAAGAATGGAAAAGGGATAGTCTGTATAGACTTTGGAGATCTGAATGTAGCAACATCCAAGTATGAATTCCAATCATTCATATTGCTTATTTACCGGTGATGCAGCATCAAGGCATGAAATATTATCCGTTATGAATGGCTATTCAGGATATAAAAAATCTTCCTTGTTGAAGCATAAAACAACATTCAAAGTTTTTTTTTTTTAATGGGTAGCCTAGCCTTTTGATTGAAAAACGTTGGATTTGAAACTGGGTCAACTCTATTCCATTCTTGTTCCAAGTTAAAAGCTTGAGGAAGAAGAGCTTATTCAACTCAAGTTCGCCACATAAACCATTTCTACCAAAGCCAAGGCTCAAGTTCAATCTTTATCATGTGAACGCTACAAGCTAGTCTCATCCTTATGTTATATCCTTTATATCTATATGTTGATTGAAACCCTTAGGTTCTTTCTTTCCTTTTAAGACATTATCAAGAAGCATTTAACTTAAGGAGATTGCGCCAGCTTTTAAATTTCAATTTTCTTTTTTGATTTCCTATTATGATTAATTTGGATAAAATTGATAAGTAGTTTAAGAATAGGATCAATTTAAGATACGTTAACATATATCTCATTTCTTTTGTCTCCATTTTCTCTTTAAGAATACTTTATATTGATGACATAGTTTATATAAGTGAACTTATTGATTTTTCATTTTGTTTTGATTTGAGATCATGATCATGTTTTTACGCAGATTATTATCAAAAATTTTTTTTCAAATTATATTATTCTAAGAAAAGTGCACTTAAGTCATTAGTTCTATATATACTGTTAATAGGAGATTTTAAATGAGGTTCTTCAAGCTTATACTAACTTGTTGGGGTCATGGGCCTACCTATTCTATCCTTTGATCGAAATTTTTACGTCTTTAGATAACCTATTTTGATACACGACCTTCTTGTGTGAAACTCCAAATGCCTTTGACAAAACGCTCCTGCATGACCAATTTCTTCCCATATGGAGCTGCATAGTTAGTCTCCTTACCATCCATCTTCGAAGTTTACCTAACCTCTTTATAGGTTGGCACTCGGTTGAAGATAAGAGTCGACACTAAGAGTAGGCTGACTTTCAAAAAAGGGAAGTCAATCAGTCAACCCATTCCTTAATTTTTTAAGATCGAAGCACAACTACAAGATCCGCTTTCCTCATTTGGCGGATGCAATTTCTCTTTGTGGATAATCTATATTTATCTATACTTATGGATCCCTAGGCTACACATTTTGATGATAACAAACACCAAATACTCACTAATAAATGTGTTAAGTGTTGATAGTAAGAATAGTGATTAGAAGCAAAAATGGAAGCAAGATTAGACAATATGACTCAAGAATAAAGTTTGAAGATGAAAAAGTTAAAAGCATAGTGAGAAGATATAATCTTTAAGTGATGAGTTAGCCAATTTCAATTAAGACTAAAAGTTAAAAGCGTTACTAGATATTTTGAGTCTGAAGAAAAGACTAACTGGATAGACTTAGAAGCAAACTCGGAAGGAATTTTGATAAGTAAAGAAGTTGATCAGAAGAACTCTAAAGACTTAAAAGCACTCTTAAGAAGTTCAAAAGTTGCTTAGAAGTGATCAAAAAACTTAGAAGCGGACTTAAAAGCAAAACTGGAAGAATTTACTTTATCTAACACAATTTGTGTTGTTAGTCAAGACCCAGCTCTACTAATCAATTGTAGTTGGGTAATACATTTAATACGTTCCACTACTTAAGTAGGATTTACTACTGAGTTTTATGAAATTTAAAATTATGTCTAAGTTGGTTAGTACGTGAAGCTTTAGATGTTCCAAAACCTTAATGGATGAATATAATAGAAGCCAAACTATGCGGACAATCAAAGGTGAGATAACTTATTTGAAGATTGAAGGCAATAATATCTAAAGATTTTGAATGTTGCAGATTGTAGAAGATATCTCAGTAACAAAAACGATATTTCTAAACAAAGATGAAGATTAATTAACATATAGTTTATTCAAGATTAGAAGATAAGGCTTATCCAACGATTAGGGGATTTATTAGTCATTGCTTTTCAAAAATTTAAAAAGGAAGAAGTCCAAGAATAGAAGATACAATAAGGATATTAGTTTGATCTATTGTAGCAAGCAATAAAAAAAAAAATATTCTTGAACAAAATTTACATTCTTGATTGTTTAAAAGTTCATTTTACAAAATAATTTAGGTAGCCATATTTATTTTCCTATGAAAACTTATTCAAATTTATTTGTGTTGTAATCAAGAGAGAGTGGACTACAGTAGTTCTGTTATAGTTAGAGACAAGCTTAAAGGTAGAGTTATGTTGATTGTAACAAAGAAGGTCGTACTTATACTCTTCTTTTGATTATTGAAATTAGTAAAACGACTAATAGGATTCGAAGTATCGACCCTACCCAAATGTTAAAGCCGAGCTCATCTACTCCTCACTCGAATATCTCATTTAATTACTTATTTTTATTTGTGTTATTTAGACATTCTATTTCATATATTATTCATAAATTACCCTCATGTTTATTTTATATTCACAGGAATGCCACTAGGTCATCCTTTTAATAATTTTATTTACAAGTTTGCCATTATATATAAATAAAGTGCATAGGTAGTGTTTTAGACAAATTTGAACATTAATGAAAAACCCTTTGAGTCTTTTCTCTTGGAAAACCCTCTCTTGTTACATCTTATCAAATCTCTTAGCAAGGATTGTGGTAGGTGACCCTATCACTCGAACTAATAAGTCACACCTAGTAAGTTGCAACCCGTGTAGGATCAAGTTAGTGTGTCATATCCGGCTAGGTAACTTACGGATTCGCTAAAACCCTCACTAAACCCATTTTATTTTCATTCCTTCAGTAAGATCAGACCCACATCAATATCACCGCCCTTGTCAGTTTTTAACGCGACGTATCACCTTGTAGGATTTAGTTGGTGCGTTATATCCAACTTGGTGGCTCATAAATTCGCTAAAACTTTTACTAAACCCATTCTATTTCTGTTCCTTCGATAGGATCTGACCCACCCTAATATTGCCACCCTTATAGGTTCGTAGTGCAGCATATCAATGATTAATGTAGAAAATTGAATCCCCAACGAGTGGAGTTAAAAGAGAAATCTAGCTCACAATGAGGAATCTCTATAAATTCTCTACCTAATCTTCTCAAACTCTCTCTCTTCATTTACTTGTTTGATTAACTATATGCATAATTTGTTAAAAACTCGAAGCTATTAAATAAGTAATCAAAAAGGTGATCTTTATTTTCAAAAAAGTTTGAATAATTATTAAGCAATAAATCTACCCCCATTACACCTCCCCCCCCTCCCCACCCCCCACTTTCTTCCCCCCTCTCTTGCTCTCTTCTTTGATTACTTATGAGACTAACACTTGGTCTTAGAGCTAGTCTCTCATATTAATTTTTGAGAAAAGATTCACAATAGCTAACAATTTACCTTCAATGCAAACAGGTCATGCTCCTTTCTTTGATGGCTTTAACTGTTCTAATTGGAAATGCAGGATGGAGACATTTCTACTAATTAAGAAGCTTAGGAAGTTATTGATCAAGGAGACTATAAACTGACATATCTGCTAATTAATGAAGTTGAAAAGAAATAAGCTTCAATCAATATGAGAGCTAAGCATTTATTAATCAAATGCATTTCTCCTTCAAAATTTACCTTTATTTTTGCTTGAAAGACAACTAAGGAAGTTTAGGATAAGCCAAGGAGACACATGAAGGAATTGACATTGTTAAGGATACTCAAATCAACATTTTGCTTCTAAAATAAGATAAATTTCTATTTCAACATGGTGAGAAAATTAAAAGTATTTTTAATAGATTTTCTAGTGATATTAATGAACTTGCTTCTTTTGGAAAAGTGTTTTCTAATTAGGATAAAATTCAAAAGATGCTAAGGATTGATAACACTCGTGTATCATATATATTTTGGAGTAATTCTGTACATTTTCATGTATTATTTTTGTTAATTTTGTAAAGATTTGGTGCTAATTTGGTCGTTATTTCATTTGTAGGTGTTTAATAAGCTTTTGGTAAGTTTATTGGTAATTTTATGAAGTTTCAAAGCTACTAAAAGAGTCATACATTGGCCAAGCTACTCAAGCAGGTGAAGATCAGAAAAGAAGTAATGTTCAAAGAGGATCGTGTATAAGAACACAACTATGTTCCATGGCAATATATCTTTCGTCTTAGAATTTCATTGAATTATAAGAGTTACGCATAAAGAAGAAGATTGCACCTAAAGATTAGGTTGTGATATAAGGCGTAAACATGCCATTCGTTACAATTCTTCTTATTTTTGGAAAGATTTGAAACCTTCAAAGGCATCATGTTTCCATATATCTTTAGAGACGAAATAAGAAATATTGAAGAGATAAGTGGAAGATACATTGATGGGAATCAACCTTTGATTACGTCTAAGCCAAGGCCTATCAATTCTTGCCAAAGACAAACAGCAGCCAGAAGGACAAGAGAAAGGAAGATGAATACCCGGCATCAAGTCTATCGTCAGCCAAAGTACCAAGAGATCACACAACCGAGTACTTAGAACTAAAGAACCACTTTGCACATCACAAAGAGACTTGTATCGATTGATTCTATGACTTGGCAATTGTGGGCCAACCTCTCTAGTGTCTTAGCCAAAACATACGAGATGTCAGGGACCCTTTCTCGAACCCGAACATCCAATTGCCAACCCTGTTCGGTTCGGATACTACTCCTCGTCAGACATGCCAAGTGACTTCATATCGAGTTCTATAAAACACATAGTTTTGTATGCTTGTGTATATTTTCCTTTATTTTATTTATAAGCCCAATTCTTTAGGGCTTAAGGCCTTATACATTATTTACAGTTTTGCTACTAGGGTTTAGGATTTGCTATAAATAACAACTGTTGTAAACATCAGAGAGATATACAGACAGAGACATATAAAGAAGAACACAAAAATATATACAGAAAAGTATATTCTCATACAAAGTGAATCTTTCCTCTTTCGAGCAAAGCTATACTTAAGTTAGCATTTGCCGAATTATTAAGTGTAGATCAAACTCTTTAATCGTCCCCGTGTTCTTATCAATCTCGTTCTCAGATTGTGGTAAACCTCTTCATTTAAACCAGTTAGTGAGTTATATCTAACCTTCATTTAAAACCCCGAGCAACATTTAGTGTTCGTGAGTCGTATCAAACTTTATTTCGAGCTCAAACCCCTAGTTGTGTTTGTGTTTTAGTGCGTGATATCCACACACATTCACACTCAAAATCCCTGTTCACTTCTTGTCCTTCATACCCATTCTATTCATTTGACCCACTGCCGTTTGATCCCTATCATATTGGTATCAAAGAGCTTTGGGGAGATACACTTGATAGTGTTCTTCAAAGTTTGATTCTAGTTAAGTGTTTATTAATTATGGGTTATTGCAGAAGCCAAGTAGTGGTTGCTTCTGAGTTACTATAATTGTGTTTTGTTGTTTTTTCAATTTTTTAGTAAATTACTGTACAAACAAGAATGTCGGAGGATAATGTCAACAACATTGGAGATAATCCTCGTAGAAACTTAAGGCGATGTGTTGACAACTTTAAGTTCCAAATTCAGAATCTCTGCAATTCTATTCAGGAGCTGACTGGGTTAGTCAAAAGCCGCTAACTTGATGGTTGAGAAGAAAGGAAGGAACGGACACTCACTAGCCGAGAAGGAGAGAATATCGTCCTATGTCAAGAAGAAGAAATGAAAGGATTGTTGACTCTAAAGCAAATCAAGAAGCCCGGAGAAAAGAGCTGAGGCCAAGAAATGATATGGCCGAGCATAGCTCCAACAGAACTGGCCGATCCGAGGTGAACTGACCAACTTAGAATGCAAGGGATGGAACTCGAGCACCTGGCCGAAGAATTGACAATTTTAAGCTCAAATTGTCGACCTTCTGTAAAAGTAGCCAACCTGAAGAGTTCCTTGACTAGGTTACCCGAGTCAAGAAATTGTTCGAATGCTACGACTATGATGATCGAACAAAAGTTAAGCTGGCTTCCCTATCCTTTGTCGAATATGCAAGCCTTTGGTGGGATAAGTTAGTTACCAAGCAATATGCTGAAGGAGAAGAGCCAATCAAAACACAGAAGCTTACGAAGTGATTGATGAATCAACACTTTATGCCAACCTACTTCAAGCAAGAGATGTTCCATGCCTTCCAGCACTTGAGATAAGGTCGAAATACTGTTGAAGAGTATTTGCAAGAGTTCGAGACCTTGATGACAACATATGAGATTACTGTCACGCCCCGAAGTGGCAGAGTCATAACAGCCCCACCATATAAACCATCCTAAGATAAAAGTTGGCCTTACAACCGCTATCTTAAACCTTATCTGCACAAGGCGTCCACGACTAACCTACTTTGAAGTAAACAGTTTGTAATTTAAATAAGTCATTTACCTAAGAAAGTAAGAAAATTTATATATATATATATACTTTCATTCAGTTATTACATTATTCAAAAATGAAAAATTCTAAATAAAATAAAACTTAGACCTTAAAAATATATGTTCGTTCTTCAAATATTTTTCCTCACTCCCCAGGATCCAGCAATTGTTAGCTTCAGAGTAGTTGTTACTGCTTCTTAGCCAGTACATGCACGACGTCTATAGGGCTGTGAGCAACCACAGCTCAGTAAGTTAGGATAGAGGACTTAAAACTATACCATAAACATAATAAGGTTTTCAATCAACTTATTAGGTGCAATGCATATGCAAGCAAATGCCATTGCACGACGTTGTCCGGCCCGTCGTGAGATTAGAGAAATTGTACCCGCTCTAATCCGGGTTGAGGATTTGCCATTAATGCAATAACTCACTACCAAACCCAGGCTTGTACAATGGAGACCTCGCTCCTCCCGCAACTACCTTCGAACCACTGACTTCACCCTCGCCACGACCTCTTCTCCTGTCACTTAGTTCAGCTAAGGATGAAGAAGAGACCAATTGCAATCCTGCGCTGTCCCTTTCAAAGGGGTCGGTACTTAGCCAGCGAGTCCTAAGTTCTCCTAACGGGTTGCCATGGATGTCCGATTATGACTACTGGTCGTATATTAGATTAAGTCCAGTTTAGGGTGATCAATCATTTCATACAAATCATACAATACATGCCAGAGCAACAAATAGAATCATAGCATCACCAATAATCAAGCACATGCACACATCCAACTATCTTACAAGTACAACCAAGCATAATCTCAAGCCTCCAAAATACAGCATTGTATTAATCCCAACTTACCTCGACTCCTCGCTCACTCACTTGAGGTCTGACTTGCTCAGGCTATCGCCAATCATCCCTATAACATAAACGTGGTTTCAGTTTTTTATATAACTATTATAGGTTCATTTTATCCTATAACTCTTATTGTTATATTTTGTTTAGGGTTTAATATGCCTAATTATCTAGGTCTTAAGTCTTTTATAATTAGGTTTGGGGTTAGGTTCAGATTCGGTTTCCGCATCGATTTTTAAATTAGGTTCTAGTTTGATTTTTAAGTAATGTTTTATACTCCAACCTTAGAAATTCGTTTCAACTCATAATGTAAAATTAATCATGTTACTTCTCAATTTCCTAAATACCATTATTACCTCTAATTAGTATTTTATTTTACCCGGTACACTTAAATCCGTATTAATATACCGAATTCACTCCTAATGTGAGAAATTTTTTACATTTTTCATATAATTACATAAATTCAAGTCTTCTATCGGTTTTATTATATATCTCTATTATTTATATATTATCAATTTCCATCCTAATATTTTCTATTTATTATATTTCTAATAATTATGTGTTATGTATTATTACCTATTATGTATATAATATACTTCTACTATTTCTATCGCTTTAATTACCATTCCTAAACATCAATTATCATTTCAAAATGTCTAAATTCATCCTAAATCAGATTTTACTCTTAATTTCCCTAATTTACAAAATGAACTTAAAGTTAACTATTTTTCCCTATTACTCATTTACTACATAACTAACCTAATAATTAGATCTAACACCCTAAAGGCTACAAGTATCATACTCCATTAGATTTCAACATCATAAAACATATACTTATTCACTAACCCTAAATTACCTATTTTATACCTCATTTTAGGGCCTAAAAATTATCTAAAATTTTCAAAATTTGATTTTTGAAAACGGGCTTCATAGCACTATTCTATATCATCTAAGTAATCTACAAAAAAATTTTAGGCTCGAAACTACGCTCCTAAGATCATTTATTTCAAAACCGAAATATGCTTGGTTTTGCACGATTTCTTAATGACCATATATTACGAGACATGTTTTCATCAAAATAATATTTTTCCTAAAAACTACATACAAAAATATTCCAAAATAACAAGTTTCATAATTTTCTAAAAATATTTACTATTTTTTCAAAATTACACAAAATCGGACTGGAAATCTAACTCATCGATTTGGGTGGCTTCGGCCACTAGGTGTGTCGGCCTACCTGGGCGTTGCCACCACCGTATAGTGGTGGTAGCCGTCTACTCCCAGCTGCCAATTAGGTCTAGGTTCTCCTTTGTAGCCCTAACTGCACAGTTTTCCTTTTCTTTTTTTTTTTCTTTGGTTTTTCTCTCAATTTTCGCCTCTCACTAATTTTATCTGGTTTCTAATTGTCCAAATGAGTTTTTTAATTTTTCTTGCTATTTATAGAGCTTTAGTGTAATTATTGTGCATTAAATTGGACAAGATAACTGCCTTATCCTTTAATTTTTAGCTTTTGTATTGTCTTAATTTAATTAGCCGATTTTTTTCTTATTTTTCCCAACTACCATAACCCAATTCTGGATCATTCCTGATTTTTCTTGATTTTTCCTCAATTAATTATGAATTTTGTTTAAGTATTTTGTATTATTTTAGCTCATTTCACGTATTTTAAGTAATTATGCGTATTTATATCTACATATAAATTCATATATAGTACAAATAAATATTCCTCAATATTATTTAGGTTATTTTATGATTTTTAGTATACATATAATTTATCTCGAGCGATTCGTTAATTATCGGAATGCATTTTGCGCATTTTCGATAAATAGCGAGTCATATACTTAAAATTTGGAATTTTTATATTCTTTTATTTTATTGCTTATTTTCTTAAATTTAAACTTATGGGATCATTTTTACTAATATTTTTAGCTTTACTTTATAATTTAGGTTCGATCAAGTCTTTCAACTGATCAAAACCTCGAATGGTTAGTTGTAAGGCTTACAATTACCAAGCTCCAGGACCGCACCATTGTTAAGTTCCTGAGTAGATTCCGAGATGATATTGCCGACATAATTGAATTGCAACCATTCAGCTCTCTAGACGAGCTAATTAATTTGGCATTAAGAGTAGAGAGACAGAGGAGGAAGATGCATCAAAGGCCAAGCAGTTGATCTCAACAAGGCAGCCTTGAGCCTGAGAGGTATGTCAAGAGAAAACAAGAAAAGAAGATGAAGAAAGGAGAGTCTAACCGACTAGTCCATGTTGAGAAATGGATTGCCAAGAAAGAAAAGACACCCGATAATAAGGCCCGATAAGTGAAGTGCTTCAAATGCTTAAGCTACAGACATATTGCTTCCGAATGCCCGAATAAAAGGGTCATGGTCTTGAAGGCAAATGGCCCGAGGCTCAAATCGAAAGTCAGAGTGACGAGAGTTCGGAAGGCTGGTTGATAGAAGAAGATGTCTATCCCGAGGACCTCGATAAACTCTTAGTTATGGCGATAAGAGTCGACCTAAAGGCAGATCCCAGCCCAAGGAAAAATTTATTTCACATGTGGTGCTTAGTGAATAGGAATACCTGTTCTGTAGTAGTAGATAGAGGAAGTTGTACCAACATTGTCTTTGCCAATTTAGTGGAAAAGATGAAGTTAGTGAAAAAGCCCTTTAACCATCCCTGCGCTCTTATCAATCTTGTTCTTAAATTATGGTGAGCCCCTTCATTTGAACCAATTAATAAGTTGTATCTAACTTTCATTTGAAACCTTGAGCAACATTTAGTATTTATGAGTCGTATCAAACTCTATTTTGAGCTCAAACCCCTTATTGTGTTTGTGTTTTGGTAACTTTCATTTGAAACCTTGAGCAACATTTAGTATTTGTGAGTCGTATTGAACTCTATTTTGAGCTCAAACCCCTTATTAATGTTTGTGTTTTGGTACGTAATACCCACACACATTCACACTCAAAACCCCTATTCACTTCTTGTTCTTCATACCCATTTTATTCATTTGACTCGTTGCCATTCAATCCCTATCTTGCATTAGAAACATATTTCAAAATTCCTTATATACTATAAATAGTCTTATAAGCCTTGAAATTAGATATAGAAAACCAATAGTCAATTAATAGGATAGACTTCTCCTTTTATTTGGTTTTTTTCTCAATGTTTTAATTCAATTTTAGCATTTAATAATTATGAGCCCTAATTTTCTATGTAATTAGTTTTCTTTTATTATGAATCTATGATTTCTTATTATCATGATCTAACTACACTATACTTTATTGTCTTTGAATTAAAATTTATCCGAGTTATTAATTCAATGTTTGAGTTTACTATGAAGTCTACCAGATCCCATAGTAAATATATTGGTATAATTAAAGGTAATTGAATAAACTAAACTATTTAACTATTTGATTTCTCTGAATTAGGACAACCTAATAGTAGAATTCAAGAACTTAATGTGATTTTAAGATATTTTATTGTAGAAGTGATTTGTGTAAGATATACTTAAGGTTAGGAATTAGCTAAGAGATGTAAGTCCCCTTAATTCATATTAGGAATTCTTATGATCCAATAAATAAGAATGAGATTGATAAATTGTATAGCTATTCTAAGAGGATCAATAACTACATACTAAGTTGATGCATTTATAGTTAATTTTAATTATACTTTTTTTTTATTTGTTCTTTGTTTTATTTTAATGAGAGTAGTTTAATTTATTTGCCTTTAATTTATTGGATTTTTTTCTTAGGTTAGATGTTAGGAAAGGGGTAAGTACTATTTTTGCCCTTATAGATAGTCCTTGAAGGATCGATACTCAAACTTAATTTGTTTTACTATATTATAATCTGACGGGTGCACTTACCTCCCATTGAATTTTTAGCGTCATTGTTAGGGATTACGACTATAATATTATGAACGTCTTGGATGTAATATTCTAACCACTCTTAGAATTTTTTTTTTTAAAAAAAATCATTCTTTTTGTTTTAGATCTGCATTAATTAGCATTGTTTTTTTCTTGATTTTTCATCTTAAGTTTTTCTTCTCTCTTTAAATTTGTAGATTTTTTTAATTTAATTTTGGGGTTGAAAATTTGTATAGATTATTTATTTAAAGGTGTTGATTTTCAACATTGAGATGGAGTACAGTTGGATGAGCCAAGGGAATAACTAATGAATATACACAATAGTAGCATTTGTATAAAACCTATAGCCATAAATTATAGAAATGTGTGTTGTTGTTTAACCTATGAACATTTGAGCTCAAAATTCAAAGAATCTTTCAAAAAGTGGTATCCTCATAATTTCCAAAAAGTTCTCTTAGATATCCTAGAAATACATTCAACAAATACCTTAGCCATCTCATCATGCCCACCATATAAACAGGTAAAGGAACAACCAAAAGGTAAGGCTGTAATGGAGTAAGGTAATGAACATCAGTAGAGGTATGGTACATTTGATATTAATAGCTTCCCCCTTTTGTCATACTTTGCTTTATACAACTTTTAATCTTGAAAGAATAACCCCTCTAATTATCTAACAAAGAATAATTATTTTGAAGACATGGAATGGTTTTTAAATAATAAAGAGAGCGAGTTAGAAGTGGAATGAGAAAATGAGTTAGGAATTAGGAATTCAAAGAGATAGGTATTAGAGGAGAAAACTAATATGATTTCTAATCTTGTCAATTTAAAAGAGATTCCTATAAAAATTGAAAAAAATGTAGATGTCTTAACCCTATAAGAGATAGTTGGAGAGGTTGGGCCACAACTAGATTTAAATGTTTTTTAGCCTCTTTATTTTTTTTCTATGATTTTTTTTTTCTTTTTATGGGAGAAGTAAAGTTGAAGATGGAGTTCTTAGAACTTTTAAGATATGCTATCGAATATGAGTAAGCACTTACTATAAATACTTCTCCTCACTCCAAACCCATTATGGATAATTTTGGGGAATTGAACTAAAAAAGAGCTTTATAGTAAGTAATCGATTAAACCTAAATTATAAATTAAAGTTAAAAATATTAGTAAAAATGATCCCATAAACTTGAATTTAATAAAATAAGTAATAAAATAAGAGAATATAAAATTTTCAAAATTTAAGTATATTACTTGTTAATTACCGAAAAGGCGAAAAGTGCAATCTAATAACTAATAAATTACTAAAAATAGATTATATGTATACTGAAAATCATAGAATGACCTAAATAATAATTAGGAATGTTTACTTATACCCCACATATATTTACATGTATATAAAAATATGCAAAATTACCTAAATTGCCCGAAATTAGCTAAAAATCTACTAGATAATTAAAGAAAATCATAAAAAAATTAAGGAAAATTTAGAAAAAAGTAAAGGCAAAGGGGAAGAACCAGATCAAGTCGTGACAACAAGGGAAGTAAGAAACAAAAATTAACCAATAAAGAACAAGCAACACAAAAGGCAAATTGGAAGAGATTTGAGCATTGTCTTGTCCTAATTAATGCATAGTAATTCCCACAGGGCTCTATAAATAGCAAGAAAATTTACAGAGCTCATTTGGTCAATTGGGAATTGGGAAAAATTGAGAACACCGAAATTGAGAGAAAAAAATTAAGGTTCTAGAAATTTGACCCAAATCTGTGTAGAGGGAGCAGTAAGGTCAAACCTATACACCACCACCCCACTCCAAACTTACCGATTGGACCAGCTGATGTTGGAGGCCAAAAAGCCATCGAACCAGGTGAGTTTCACGTCTTCTCTGATTTTGTAAAATTTCTTAAAATTATTTATTTTGCCTAAAAATTTATGAAATTTATTATTCTAAGGTTTTATTACATGTAGATTTAGGGAAACATAGTGATTAAGTTTAATCACATCTATAAATATAGGATTCTTAAGAAATTAGACAAAACCAAGCATGATTAAAATTGGAAATAAATAGACTTAGAAGTGTAGTTTGGAGCTCAAATTTTTTCTATAGAATGCTTAAGTGATATAGAATAATATTATGAAGCCATTTTTTAAAATTAATTTTCCAATTTTTAAAGTAATTTTTTAACCCTAAAATGATGAAGAAAATGGGTAATTTTGACTTAATTAAGTAATTAATTACTGATTTAGAAGGTAATTAGATGTTTAAAGATGTTAATATCTAATATGGAAACATAATCATAACATTTGGAGTGTTAATTGTAATTAATATGAGGATTATGTAGTAACTGTGGGAAATTTAGTAATATGTGAATTTGGGATTTTAATAAATAGGAAATAATAGGTTAATTTGGATAATTTAATAATAAAATCAATACATAATAAATCTGGTATAAAAATTAATTTTAGGTAATTGGATAAAAAATGTAAAATTTTCTCACATCAGGAGTAAATCCGATACCTTAATTAAGATTAGAGTATACCAAATAGGTTAGAACATTAAATTAAGACCCAGCGTGATATTATAATACTCGAGCTTAATGTAATTAATTTCATATTAGGATTTGAGTATATTTAGGATTCTTTATAGTAAAAAACAACTTAGAACCAAAACTAGAATCGAATTCAGAAACCGAACCTTGAGCTAAGGTAGAGTGAATCATTAGTAAATAATAGATATACATGGAGAAGTGAGTTAAATTATAACTTAGAATATGTATCATCAAAGTATAAGTACTAAAAAGACATTTGTATTATATGAAACCCGGAAATGAATCAACCTGCAATTAAGTGATTGGACGACCAAGAATTCCAAGTAGGTTGGGTTTATTACTTCACTGTATTGGAGTACTATTTTAGGATACTCGGAGACTTACGATTGTATATGATTATGATTGTAAGTAGTTTATGCATGTGCTTATGTATCTGAATTTGTGTTGTGATTGATTGTTTATTATGACTGGATTGGTATAAAATTATCTAAATACCCTAAATTGAACTTAATCCTAATCGACTCTAATAGCCTAAATTATCATGCATTGTAACCCTTTAGGGGATAATTAGGATTCTCCAACCAAACATCAACACCTTCAAAAAAGATAACGATGGATAGCAAATTGGTCTTTTCCTCATCTTTAGCCAAACTAAGTGATAGGAGAGGATGTTGCAGCAAGGATGAGGATATTGGTTCAAAGGATAGTTTTAGAAGGAGCAATGTCTCCATTGCACAAACCTGGGTTTGGTTGTAAGATGTTGCATAACATGAAAACTCCTTAACCCGAATTAGAGCGAGTGAAATTTCTCTGATTTCACAACAGACTGTTCTACGTTATATGATGACACTTGCTTGTTGCATTGCATGAAAATAATTGCTTGATAATCTTGTTTATGTTTGTATACATTCATGAGTCTCTAATTCAACTTACTGAGCTGTAGTTACTCATACCCATATAGATCCTTTTGCAGGTCCTGATTTCTGATTTCTCTGACTAATATATCCTTCTACAACTATCTGGAGGTTAGTTCTTTTTGAAGCCTAGGAGTGTGAGGATCAATTTGTGTAGTAATTAATGAATAACTAAAGTATCATTAGTAGCTTAAGACTGAAAGATTGAGATTTAATATGTAAACCAGCTGACTGTTAACTGTTATAATATGACGTAGAATCACCTGAGAATTCTATTGTAATGTACATGTAACTATATATATATATGATGACTTAAAGCTCTTGATAATTACTGTAACTTTAACTAAATTCTTAATTAAACTGTTTAGAGCAAGGAGTCATCAATGCCTTATGTAGATCATGTCTATGATATGATAGGCACTATGAGGCTAGTTACTATCATAAGATGGTTTATGTTGTAACTCTGCGACTTCAGGGCATAACAGAACCTTGAGCAGGCTACCGAGATGAAAAGACAGGTGAACAAACTCATTAAGCGATCATATGTGAAGGAGAGCATAAGCCCTTATACTGTACTAGCTTTAGTCGTTCCGAAAAAAGGTAGTTCATGGCGCATGTGCATCGACAACCGAGAAATCAACCGAATTACTATCAAATATAGATACCCGATACTGAGACTCGATGACATGTTAGATGAGCTTCATGGCACGAAGATATTTTCAAAGATTGACTTACGTAGTGGCTACCACCAAATTCACATGAAGCCAAGCGATGAATGGAAGACTGCCTTTAAGATTAGGCACAAGCTCTACAAATGGTTGGTTTTGCCATTCAGGCTTACTAATGCACCGAGCACATTCATGAGGTTAATAAACCATATGATGTTCTCTCTTCTTAGAAGATGTGTGGTCGTATACTTTGACAACATATTAGCATAGTGCCAACCTGAACAATCATATTCAACATCTTCGAGAAGTATTTGACATTTTGCGAACTGAGAAGTTGTATGAGAACATGAAGAAATGCACATTCTGCCAGAAAGATGTAACGTTCCTAAGGTTTGTAGTATCAAGGGAAAAAACCCGAGTATATGAGGAGAAGACTTGAGCTATTCTTGATTGGCGAATGCCAAAGAATGTCACTGAAGTCTGAAGTTTCCATGGCTTAGCTTCTTTCAATAGGCAATTTATTAAGGACTTCATCACAATAGCCACCCCATTGAATGAGTTGACAAAGAAGAATGAAGGGTTTAAGTGGAACGATCAAGTAGAGCGAAGCTTCAGGGAGATCAAGGAGAAGCTCACCTCGGCACCTATCCTTTCACTACCAGATTTTAACAAGCCCTTTGAATTGAAGTGTAATGCATCGGGAGTTGGAATTGGTGCTATCCTAATACAAGAACAACGGCTCATCGCTTACTACAGTGAGAAATTGAGTGGCCCAACCCTAAACTATTCTATGTACGAAAAAGAGTTGTACCTTTTTTACGAAGCCCTTAATGTTTAGCAACATTATTTATTGCTGCGAGAGTTTGTTATTTATACAGACCATGAGTCTCTAAAGCATTCAAGGAGTCAAAACAAGCTTTCGAAGAGGCAAGCCAAGTTGTTGGAGTTCATGGAGAGTTTCTCGTACGTCATCCAGCACAAGAAATGAAGTGCAAATGTGATCGCTAGCGCTCTGTCATGATAACAAACCCTGCTGACCACTTTACAAACAAAACTATTTGGATTCTCACTCATCACTGAGCAATATGCTAATGACCCTCACTTTAGTTCTGTTGTTGAACAATGTCGTGAGGGACTAGTTGTTAGAAGATATTATCTTAAAGATGGCTATCTATTCAAGAACTGCAAACTATGTATTCCAAACTGCTCTACACGTGAACTGTTAGTCTGGGAAGCTCACAACAATGGACTTTCAAGTCACTTTAGGGAGGTCAAGACATCCAATTTGTTGAAAGAGAATTTTTACTAGCTAGTTCTAATTAAGGATGTACATAAGGTAGTGGGTCGTTGTGAAGTGTGTAAGATGCTAAGGGGAAGAGAGAACCCCATGGAGAGTACATGCCTTTAACAACGCCTACCTTACCATGGGACGACCTTAGCATAGACTTTGTCTTAGCATTGCCCCGGACATCCAGAGGGAATGATTCTATTTTTGTTGTAACGGACCATTTCAGCAAGATGGCATACTTCATTCCATGCCATCGGACTAACAATACTTTATATATTGCTAATTTGTTTCTACAGGAGGTTGTCTAACTATATGGAGTACTGAAGACTATTGTCTTAGATTGGGACACAAAATTTTTGAGTTATTTCTAGAAGACTCTTTAAAGGCAACTTGGGACTAAACTAATGTTCACCTCCAGTAGTCACCCTCAAACTAATTGCTAGATTGAAGTAGTGAACATGACATTAGGCAATCTGCTTAGAGTTGTTGTAGGGAAGAACTTGAGGGATTAAGATCTGTGCCTACCGATCGTAGAGTTCGCATACAACCAAACTGTCCACATCATTACAAGGAAGACCCAATTCAAGGTCGTCTATGGCTTTAACCCAACCATTCCCCTAGACATCATCAACACCCCAACTGAAGAGAGTCAATTTGGAGTTGATCGAGCTCGAAAATTACATGGATTGCACCAATCCGTAACAAAGAAGATTGCCAAATTCAATTAGAGACAGTAAGAGATTAGTAGCTGAAGCCATCGAACTATTTCTTTCTAGCTTGGAGACCTAGTATGGATTCACCTCAGTCGAGAGTGATTCCGACACTTAAGACAAAGCAAACTATCCCCTCAAGGTGACGGCCCATTCAAGGTCCTGAAGAAGATCAACCGCAACGCCTACCAGATCAAGTTACGTGATGACTATGGTGTCTCCTTTACCTTTAACGTGTCTGATCTGATTCCCCATCAACCAACAGAAGACCTTACAAGCGCCTTAGAAGAACGAGCAGAAATTGCTTCAGATTTGAGGATAAATCTTCCCGACCCCTAGGTAGATGATTGGAATAAACCCCTGGATTGATCATAAAAAGCCGAGATAGAGGACTTCAAGGGCTCGTACGAAAAATACTAGTTCTAAGCCATAACCAAGACGGGGACTCCTATCGCAATCCTACCTGTCTGTTAGATTCTCATGTGTGTCCAATATGCTCCTGCCCAATAATGAAGTGCTAATCCAAAAGATAACCTAGAATTAGCCAAATCGAGCTCCCAACCTAATCTACTAGTGTCTAACTTTAAGACAATTGACCTTTTTACTAGAATGATTCGCTCCCGACTTGATCCAGATTAGGTCGGCCCCTAACTACCAGCACTTCTTGTTTCTACCTATGTTATATCATACTCCTGACATACAACCATCAAGCGATACATGCCTTTTGACACAATGTTCCAGAATGGTTCTTTCTTTTTGTACTAGATATTTTTTGTCCTTTTTATCCCCTTTTTGGTATGATTCATGTAACATAATTGTAAACTACCCTTTTTTCTTTTCATACGTATAAAATAACCCTAATAGGAAAGTATATAAACCCTTACTTTCCTTGTATGTAGACATTCAACTTTTAATACAAAATTATTCACCTTGAGTAACCTTAGTATTCTCGTTATTATTCAACTCTTATCTATTTCCTTTAGCAAGAAGTAGTGGCGAGTGACCCTTCAATTCGAACCGATGTGTCATATCAAACGGATTGTTGGCCAAGGAGGATTGAGTGGTATGTCATATTCATTTGGTCGCTGCTCCAACTTTGCTAGCTTTTTTCTTTATTTCTTTCTTGTTCGCTTCGTTGTGGTACCTCTTCATGTGTTTGACCCTAGAGACGCATCACTATTATTATAAGCAAATTTTATCAATGGAAATGTCTATCCCAATTACCTTCAAAATCCAATATACAAGCCCACAACATATCTTCTAAGGATTGAATTGTTCACTTAGATTGTCCATCTATTTGCTAATGATAAGTTATACCAAACTATAACTTTGTACCTACAACTCTTTGTAAACTCTCCTAGAATTTCGATACAAATCAATTATCCTTATCAGAAACAATTACTTCCCTGTACAACATGTAATCTTACTATCTCTTGGATATACAATCTAGCCATCTTTTCCATTAAATTGCCTATTAGATAAGGTAGGAAGTATGCACTCTTTGTTAATCTATTTATGACTACCCAGATTGAGTCATAACCGGCTTCAGTGTTAACCGGCTTGAGTCTTAGGTAGTGCTACTACAAAATCCATTGTGATGCGATCCCGTTTCCACCTTGGTACTTCCAAAGGTTGCAACAATTACCCAGTTTCTAATGCTCTACTTTAACTTGTCAACACGTAATGCATTCTGCTATATACTATGCCACATCTCTTTCCATTCCATTACACCAAAACATAGGTTTTAAATCTTAGTACATTTTATTTCCTCTTGGGTACATGGTATAACTTATAATGCGTACTTCGTCTAAAATTTCCTTCCTTATGTGGAGATCTTGTGATACACATATTCTTCCTCTAAATTTTAGTATGCCTCTTTCATCCACTTTGAAATCAGAATCCTTTCCTTTGGTCAAATTCTCTGTCATTTCCATCATATCTTTATCTTCCTCTTGCTTTTGTTTAAGCCTTTTCAATAAAGTAGGTTGCAACTCCAAATTCATTTTTTGACTATTAGACTCACACTAGTTGAACCCAATCTTTAACTTTTCAAATTCATGAACCAATTAACATTGGGAAGTTAATAGTAATGTTACCTGTTCATAAATTTTCTGAGTCAAAGCATCTGCTACCAAATTAGCTTTTCCAAGATGATAATTTATGTGCAAATCATAATCCTTAATTAACTCCAACCGTTGCCTTGATCTTAAGTTTAACTTCTTTTGAGTAAAGAAATATTTCAGACTCTTGTGATCAGTGTATATTTCACACTATTGTCCATATTGATAATTGTCTCCAAATTTTTAAAGCAAACTCCATAGCTGCTAATTCCAAATCATGGGTTAGATAATTACTTTAATGTAGCCTCAATTGTCTTGATGCGTATACAGCAACTTTTCTATCCTGCATCAGTATGAAACCCAATTCATTTCAAGAAGCATCACTATATACGCTATATAAGGCTTATCTAGATTAAGTAACATTAATAATGGTGCTATAACCAGTCGTTTCTTCAACTCATAAAAGCTTAACTCACATTCCTCACTTTATTCAAATTTTACATCTTTCTAGGTTAGTCGAGTCAATAGTCTAGCAATCTTAGAGAAATCCTTTATAAATCTTTGATAGTATCCAGCCATGCCTAGAAAACTCCTCACCTCTAAAACGATAGTTGGTTGTTTCCAATCCATTACTGCTTTCACCTCGTCAGAGTCTATAGAAATTCCTTCACTAGATACAATATAACCTAGAAAAGAAAATTTATCCAACCAAAAATCACATTTACTTAATTTGGTATACAATTTATTTTCTCTTAACTTTTGTAATGCTAACCATAAATGCTTTACATGCTCTTTCTTGGTTTTTGAATAAATCAAAATATCATCAATAAATTCCACAACAAATTTATCCAAGTATGGTTGACATATGCGATTCATTAAGTCCATGGACACAACCAGGGCATTTGCCAAATCGAAAGGCATCACCAAAAATTCATAATGACTATATCATATTCTAAATGTAGTTTTAGGTACATCCTCCGACTTAACTCCCAATTGATGATATCTCGATTTCAAGTCAATTCTAGAAAACACAGTTACACCCTATAGCTGGCTAAACAAACCATTAATACACGGTAACGGATACCTATTCTTAACAGTAACCTTATTTATTTTCTGAGTTTATACACAATCTCATAGTTCCATCTTTCTTTTTCACAAACAATACCAATGTTCCCCATGGTGAAACACTCGGACTAATAAATCCTTTATCCAATCGCTCTTGAAATTCCTTGGGTGACATCCGATATGGAGCTTTAGAAATAGGCTCAATTTCAGGAACTAACTTGATAGTGAAGTCTAACTCTCAATCTGGACCTAAACTTGGTAAATCTTCCAAAAATACATCTAAAAATTCACACGCGATCGATATGTCCGGCACTTTGAGTGTCTCTTTCTTTACTTCCATAGCAAACACCCAACAAAATTTTCAATTATTCTCTTCTACCTTTATTTCACACAATTCATCACATATCTCCACCACAGCTAAGTTCAACTTACTCCCACCAGCTTTTCCTTCAAATATCACCTCTCCATCATTTAAAGTAATAGTTTTACTTCTATGTTCTACAATCGCTTTATTCTTAGATAACCAATCTATTTCCACTATTACATCATAACCCTGTATAGGTAATATTACAAGACTTATAGGGTACTCCTTCTCTTGAATCTTAATTCTATCATCATCCACCATTTCTTGAGTCATTACCTTCCCCCCAATAAGAGTCCTAATTCTATAAGTTGTATTAATCTCAACCACACTAATCCCATGTTCATTTACCAATTTCTAGCTTGTAAAGGAATGAGATGCATATTATCGAATAATGCAATAGCTGGTTGTCTATTTATAAGCACATTTCCTGGAATGTAGTAATACTATGAATACTAACTAAACTTACTTTCATAAATCTCAAAATGTAAACACTTCAATTTAACTTACACTTAAATTATCATCAAAATAAATAGTCTGAATATATACTTGTTACTAGTCCTTGTTACTAGTCCTTCATCATTTTCTTCTTCAACTCTCATAATCTCTTCAACATCATCATGGTAGTACTCCTCCATCTAATATGAAAAATCTTCATCCTTTTCATTTCACATGTCCTCTACAACAAAGACACAAGCGAGTGCAATTGTGTTATCAAAACTTCCCGTCCTCTGAGTTCCTTATCCAAACTGTGGCAATATCTGGAGAACTGCCTATTTCTACCACATTTGTTACATTTCACAAGTTTCATTTTGGGGCATGCTCACAGCATATGGTTATGATCTCCACGTATAAAACATTTTCCTTTAAACTGAACATAATTTCTCATAAAATGATTTATGTCATACTTCCAGCACTTAACATTACCATCCTTATCATAAAAACTCAAACCAGGTACTGACTGTGCTAGGTTACTAAAGTTGCTAGTTTCCTTCTCTTTTGTCCAGAACTACTAATAGTGTCAGGATGTGATCTCTTAAATAATGCACCAGGTCGATTACCCTTGTTAATCTTTTAACTCCACATTACTTGCATCCTTACACGATTATCCTCTAGTTGCTTGCCTTATTTACCACCTCATTATAAGTGGTAAAACCATAATCTAACAGCTTGTCACGCTCCAAAGAAGTAGAGTCGTAACAGCCCCGCCGTGTAAACCATTCTAAGATAGACGTTCACCTTAGAATCGCTATCCTAGACCTGATCTACATAAAGCATCCACGACTAACCCACCTTGAAGTAAACAGTTTGTAATTTAAAGAAATCATTTACCTAAGAAAGTGAGAAGATATATATATATATCTATATTAAAATTCATTTATTACAATTATCGTTTTCACCATAATCTATTTTCTAGTTAATACATTATTCAGAAATGAAAAATTCTAAGATAAGAGCTTAGACCTTAAAAATATATGTCTATTCTTCAAATGTTTTTCCTCACTCCCTAGGATTTAGTAGTTGCTAGCTTCAAAGTAGTTGTAAGTTGCTTCTTAGCTAGCACCTGCACGATGTCTATAGGGATATGAGTAACCCCAGCTCAGTAAGTTAGAATGGAGGACTTAAAACTATACCATAAACATAAATCTGGTACAATGTATGTTTAAGCAAATGCCACGTACGACATTGTCTAACCCATCGTGAGATTAAAGAAAGTAGTTGTAAGTTGCTTCTTAGCCAGCACCTGCACGATGTCTATAGGGATATGAGTAACCCCAGCTCAGTAAGTTAGAATGGAGGACTTAAAACTATACCATAAACATAAATCTGGTACAATGTATGTTTAAGCAAATGCCACGTACGACATTGTCTAACCCATCGTGAGATTAAAGAAATTGTGCCCGCTCTAATCCAGGTTAAAGAGTTACCGTTAATGTAACAACTCATGACTAAACTCAGGCTTATGCAATGGAGACATTACTCCTCCCGCGACTACCTTCGAACCATTGATTTCACCCTTGCTGCGACCTCCTTACCTATCACTTAGTTTGACTAAGGATGAAGAAGAGACCCACTATGCTATTCAACACTATCCCTTTTGAAGGGGTCAATATTTGACCAGAGAATCCTAGGTTTCCCCTAATGGGTTGATTTGTAGGTCCGATTTATGATTACAGGTTGTTTTTTTTTATTAGGTCCAGTTTAGGGTGATCAATCATTTCATATAAATCATACAATACAAGCCAAGCAGCAAATCAAAAATCATATCATCAGCTCAAAACAAGCGCAATCAAGTACAATTTCAAGCCTCCAAAATACAACACAGTATTAATCCCAACTTACCTCAACTCCTCACTTACTCACTCAAGGTTCGACTCGCTTAGGCCATTGCCGATCATCCCTATAACACAAACGTAGTTTTAGTTTTTCACATAACTATTATAGGTTGGTTTTATCCTATAATGCGTATTGTTATCTTTTGTTTAGGGTTTAATATGACCAGTTATTTAGGTTCTCAAATCTTTTACAATTATTCTGGGTTTAGGGCTAGGTTTAGGTTCAGTTTCCGCATCGATTTCTAAATTAAGTTCTAGTTCTAGTTCTAGTTCAATTTCTAAATATTGTTTTATACTCGAACCCTAGAAACTCGTTTCAACTTATAATGTGAAATCAATCATATCACTTCCAAATATTTTAAATATCATCATTACCCCTAGTTAGTATTTTATTCCACCCGGTACACTTAAATCTTTATTAATGTACCGAATTTACTCCTGCTATGAGAAATTTTTACATTTTTCATATAATTATATAAATTTAAGTTTTCTATCGAATTTATTATATATCCCTATTATTTATATAATATCAATTTTTATCCTAATATCTTCTATTTATTATATTTCTAATACTTGCATATTATGTACTATCACTTATTATGTACATAATACACATTTAATATTTCTATCACTCTAATTACCATCTCCTAACATCAATTATCATTTCAAAATGTCTAATTTACCTAATTTACAAAATTAACTTAAAATTTACTATTTTTCCCTATTACTTATTTACTACATTAGATTTTAACATCCTAAAACATATAATTATTCACTAAATCAGCAATTAACCATTTCATTACTTAATTAACCTTAAATTACCCATTTTATGCCTCATTTTAAGGCCTAAGAATTTCAAAAATTAATTTTTAAAAACGGGCTTCATATCACTATTCTATATTGTCAAATTAGTCTACAAAAAAATTTTGGGCTCAAAATTACACTCCTAAAGTTATTTATTTCTAAACCAAAACATACTCGGGTTTGCATGATTTCTTAAGGACCTTATATCACAGGGCATATTTTAATCAAAATAATATTATTCCTAAAAACTAAATACAAAAATATTCTAGAACAATAAAATTCATAATTTTCTAAAAATATTTACTATTTTTATAAAATTACGTAAAATCGGATTAAAAATAGAACTCATCGGTTTGGGTGGCCATGGGTATGTCGACCCACCTGAGCACTGCCACCATCGTATGGTGGTAGTGGCCATCCACTCCTAGTTGCTCGTCAAGTCTGGGTTTTCCTTAAAAGCCCCAACTACATAGATTTTTGCTAAATTTTTGTAAAACCCTAATTTCCTTCCAATTTCGCCTCTCTATAATTTTCTAGGGTTCAAACTGATTAAATGAGCTTCTGAAAAATTTGGAATATTTATAGAGCTTTATGGAAATTATTATGCATTAATTTGATTTGACAATTGCTTTATCTTCTTCCAATTTACCTTTTATGTTATTCTAATTTAATTGACTAATTTTTTTTTTCTTATTTTCCCCAGCTGCTACGACCTAAATCTAGATCATTCCTTATTTTTTTTATTTTTCTTTCTTTTTTCTTAATTAATTATGAATTTTCTTTAGTTATTTAGTATTATTTTAGCACATTTCGCGTATTTTAAGTAATTACACATATTTCTACCTATATGTAAATTCATATAAAGTATAAATAAATATTTCTAAATATTATTTAGGTCATTTTATGATTTTTAGTATACATATAATTTATATTTAGGGATTCGTTAGTTATTGGAATGCATTTTACTCATTTTCGATAAATAACGAGTTATATACTTAAAATTTTGAAATTTTATATTCTTTTATTTTATTGCTTGTTTTCTTAAATTCGAACTTACGGAATCATTTTTACTAATATTTTTAATTTTATTTTATAATTTAAGCTCGATCGAATCCTTTAGCCGATCGGAACCTCGAATAGTTAGTTGTGGGGCTTCTACAGTCTGCAACACATTGTGGGATCAAATCCAATAAGAAACAAAACCTTTTTTAATTCACCATTATCTCGATATGAATCAGATGCATATTGTAATAGTTTATTAAACTTAGTTTCATACTATGTTATACCCATATGTCCTTTCTTTAGTTCAAATAAGTCTCTCACCATCTTCTTTTGAAAACCATGGGGAAAATGTTCTTTCTTGAATTCCTCTTTAAACCTCTACCAAAGAACATTATTCCCTTATTGCCTTACTTTCAAGTGTCACTAAACTCGAGTAGCCAACTTTAACATAAAAGTGCCATATGATAACTTTTAGGATTCAAGGATCCTAAGGCTTTGAAACTTCGTTCAATTTGGGCCAACCAATCGTCAACCAATTCTGGCTTACCCATTTCCCCTTCAAAATAACGATTAGCTTTTATAAACTCAGGAAGCTTATTTACTTCTTGTGGTAATTTCATTCTTTATTCTACTATTTGTAGCCTTTTATTTCCCGTATTACCACCAATTATAAGCTTATTTACCTCTTATTAACATTCCTTGTTGTCTCATTATTGTATGCATATTGGTAAGTATTTGCCCATTAGGCACATTCTCTTGAAGTGGTGAGGGTATGTCTTGTCTATTTTGTTCTTTTGGGGGGTAATGACACTTAAGGTGGGGGGTTTTGATTTTCCTCAGTCCTTTCATTACAACTCCCATCTTCAGCTGCAACTATATTTGCTTATTATTTATAACTCATAAATTTGCATACATATCTATTTATAAGTTATCCAATTCCTTAGTTTTATAAATATTTCAGAAATTACCTAATTCCTATAAATTGTACTTATGTAAAATAGTAATAACATTATCATTTTAATCAAGGTACATAATAGATATAATTTCCAATATTAACACGGTTCGGCTTTTACATCGTTATAGTTGATTGCAGCTTCAAAAATAAAAGGTATAACTTGATAAACTTTTAAATACGTACAAAATATTTATAACTTTATTACAGCATTATTTACATTAACTAGTATAAACTTGATATTTACAATTGTACAATACAAGAGATTACATTAGACTTGGTTACATCAAACTATTTACAATATCTAGGCTTGATCCAAAAGCTACATAATACGTAAAAGTCAAATATACATCAAAAGATCCAAGATATATCAGTTTCAGCCAAAGTTACTACTGCATCATACCTCAAAGTTTAACTAAACAAGGTCAGTCATCCAACTATAACTAATCCTCATTTAAGCTATTTATAGCAGCAACCTGGTCAAAGGAAACCTAATCCATATGAGCACCTACTAAATTATCTTCCTCTTCACTTTTAGATCTGGAACTTATCATTATCACTTTTGGGCTTTCCGAAATCACAATCACCTCATGTACCTCATCATTTTCAAGCTTAACCGCATATCCATTTCCTATCTGAACTATCCTAGTGTCAATTATATTTACATAACTAAAGCATGAATATCTACACCAGGTTCATTCTCATTTTCCACCTCTTGTTCCTCTTCTTCGGGTTCTTTCTCCTCAAGATCATCTTCCTCTAGATCCTCATCAATATTAACATCTTTCCTTAATGATTACTTTGTGCATCTAAATGGGCTACTTCTTAGGGTTCTACAGGTAGTGGATTTTCTTGTGGTGATTCTTGCATCTCAGGCTCTGGATTAGGTTCATTTAGTTCCAAGGGCATTTCTATGCTTGCATCAGTAGATTCTAGAAAACAGGGAAACCAATTGTTAGATATCTCCCATGGATTTTGATGATAACAAAAAGGGATAAATGCTAATGAATCATTAAGAAAGCAGGTATTATGAAGAATTCTCAAAAACTTTAAAATTGCAATCTCAAAAAGATTAGAATCACAAACTAAGTTGCCTTCAGAAACTTATTCAGGAGTGTAGACACCTAATTTTTGTCCTTTCATAGTCTTAATTTTTTATTTTTACAAAAGGGGTCTTAATTGAAAAATAATAATAATAAAAAAGAAAAAACAAAAAAAAATAATAAAAATTAACAAATAATGAAAATACTAAAAAAAAAAAGAAAAGGAAAAATCATAAAAATTTCGTAGATTTTTAGGAAGTAATTTATATTAGGAATAATTAGTTTTAGTTTAGTTAAAAATTTTAGTTTAGGGATTCAGATAGTTTAAATATAATTTAATTGAAATAAATGTCAAGTGCAGACTAATAGCTTAATGGATAAGTAATGGAGCACTTGGGTGGATTTAGTTGGAGGTCACGGGTTCGAGTTGCACCGTGCGCAATCCTTGGATACACCAGTTACGCATCCAAATCACGCGCAGAAATCTACACGCATTCAAACTCCAACAGAACAGCAACAGGAGCCCCTTAATAACAATCAGGTTCGGTTCGATCTTGTTTTATTTATTATTATTATCCCTTGATCCTTCAATAATAATCAGGTTCGGTTCGAGCTTGTTTTATTTATTATTATTATATCATGTTATGTTATTATATGATGTATATATAAATATGTGCATAGAATATTATATGTTTTGTATTACTTTCTTAATATTACGTAGATTAGATAAACGTTTAAGTAAATAATCATTTAATAGTAGTCATTTAAATAAGGATGTGAATATTAGTTTAATAATCGTTAACATTAGTTTCTGTTATATATAGATCTGTATATTTTACTAATTAAATATAATATAATGTGTGAGTATGTTGATATAGGGCTTTTAATATTAGTTTTCACGTAAACATATTATATAGAGTTATTTTATTTTAGTAGTTCATTATATATATTAGTTTAAGTTTAGCATTGAGTTGTTTTAAAATTTCTCACTTAGAAAAGTTATTTTCTTTTTAGAAAAAATAATAAAAATCCTTTTTTTTTTAATTTTAGGGCTTTTAGAGCAAATTTTGTTATAAAACAATAACATTTAAGAATTAGGACCCTTTTTTGTAAAAAGAAAAAAAAATTTAATTGTCTTCTTTTCTATGGTTAGACATCTTTTTCATAGTTTAGACTTGTTTTCCATAGTTTAGATATCTTTTTCATAATTTAGATGTCTTTTTCATAATTTAGGTTTCTTTTCTATGATTCAGACATCTTTTCTATAATTTACATTTTTTTTATTTAGTTTAAAAATCTTTTTCATAATTAAAATATATTTTCTATAATTAAGGCATCTTTTCTACGATTAGAATTTTTTTTCTTTCTTTTTTTATGTTTTAAGCATCTTTTCTATATAAAAACTTCATCATGCATAATATTGTATATTTCATAAAATCTTTAGGGTTTTTCTTGAAAATAAAAAAAAAAATTAGCACTTAGTTATTTTTAAATAAAAATTTTAATTTGGCACTTTTCAAAAATTAGGTTTTTAGGTTTTTTTTTTTATATGTAATGTTAGGAATAAAAATTAGGCTTCTAGGGATTTTTCTTAATAAAAATAAAATGGTTAATAAAAACGTAAATTCAACCAATCATTTTTTATAAAAAGAACCAACACATTAAAGTTTTTGAAAAGAACTACGATCGTTTGATCCTGATTAGCGGGTATGTAGGCACCTTCGGGACGACAATAAAATATGTAAAAACTTAGGTTCTTTTTTTCTTTTGATTTTATTTATTTATTTATTTATTTTTAAATATTATAATTAGAAAAATAATACTAATTTCGGTAATAAATAGTGGTACCCGTTAGGATTTAATAGGTTAGCCTTCGAATTCGGAACCCTCTGGTTCTTTATTAAATTTGAAATCAAAGACCGGTAGCTAAATCATAACCAATCCACCCAATTGGTTACGGTTTCTTTTTCTTTTCCCGACTTTGGTCGGGTGGCGACTCCAAAAATTATTTTTAATAAAAAACTAGAATTTCTCAATTTCTTTAGTAGAGGATTAATATTAAATGGGTTAGGGTTTAGTATTAATCAAGAAATGAGAAATCAATTTTAAATAAAAAGCCGAAAAATCAGACTCGACAAGGAGGTTTAATTTGATTAAAAAAGAGAATAGTCTGAAATTCTTCAGTAAGTGTTTCACAAGCTTTATAAGTAGAAGTGATATAGATTTTAGAAGATTGTTCAATGACTTTAAAGAAAAGAAGACTAATACTCTTCAGAAAAGTATTCAAGAAGTTGGTCTGAAAATATATGACGTTAAATAGTAACTCATATCAGATTCGAATTCAACAAGGCCTATCTCTACTAAATTAAGTATACTAGGGAAATACACTTCATCTTGTTTTACTTAAGATGGAATTAAGATCCATGGGGATTATTTTTTAGCAAATATATTTTTGATAAATCAAGATGAACACAAAAATGGATAAGGATAAGGTTGATTCGGATTTTGTGGAATTTCAAATTTTGAATATGAGGCTTATCCAGAAGTTGTTGATAAAGCATATGTCTTCGCCAAATTCAAATCCGAAGCTTATCTGGTGGTTACAGATTGAAGTGTATCTAATCAAAACAAGAAAAGAAGAGTTGTTTTTTAATTTTAAAATACAGAGATCTTCTCAAAATATCTAAAGATTATCTTTAACAAATAATGGTTGGATAAACACCAAAGTAAAGATAATCTTCAAAAAACTAACTATTGGATGATTTTAATATAAAAAAAGAAAAGATTCAAAACGTCAAATACTTCTCTGAAAAATAAGTTTTCGTTCCACAAAAATTCATGTTGAAATTCTACTTTCTGAAAAGTTATAGAAAGTTCTTCAAATACTTTTTCAGAAAGTTGCACCGAAGCAAATTATACAACAATCATTATTCCTTTGTAAAGCAAAATTAATTGACCTTTATAATTTTGTTCTCACTTAAAATTTGTAAATCTCATTTGTTGTTTAAAGTCAATTTGTACTCTGTAGATCTGTAATTAGCCTAGATTGTAGAGACATTAGATACGCAGAGCAGAATATTGTGAAGTCCATATGTGATGAATGCTTATAATCTTTTTACGATTTTGATTTAGTGGATCAAGTGAAATGGTACCAATGAAGTAAACCGAGTCCCCAACAATGGAGCTAGAAGAGAGTAATAAGTAAAAGACCGAAGCTCTATAAATGCCCAGCTTGATATTATCCTTTCTTACTCTTTTAATTTGCTTTACTAATTGTTATGTGTTGAATTATTAAAATATCACTATTTACTATTATAAGTTGTTAAAAAGGGCAATTTTATTTTTCAATGAAAAAGTTTCAAAAAGTTTAAAGATATCAATCCCCCCTCCGGTCTTCCTTGGTATCTTATATGGGACTAACAATTAGTATCAAAACTTCTCTCTAATATATTCTAGAGTTCAAGATCATAGGTAAACCAAGTGATAGTTTTAACAATTTAGCTTAGCAAAGCACCATTTTTTGATGGAACTAACTCTCCTTATTGAAAATTCAGGATGGAGACTAAAGTGAAGGCATCAGACTATCAGGCTTGGTAAATTATTTTTACAAGAGATCTCAGAGTTCCAACCATCATTACGTGCAGTAATGATATCACCAAAGCCAAACTCAATTCAAAGGCTAAGAATTTACTTTTGAGTACCATTACATGATCAGAATTTTATTTAATTGTTTCTTTTGCAACAGCTAAAGATTTTTGGGATACCTTAGTGAAAACTTATGAAGGGACAAAAACAATCAAGGATACAAGAATCAATTTACTAGTTCAACAATATGAAATATTTTGAATTCTTCGTAATGAAGAAATCAAAGACTTCTTTAGTAGATTTAATACTATAACTAATAAACTGTCTTCTGTTGGGAAAATAATTAGTGATGCATATATGGTATGCACGATGCTAAGGATTCTTCCTAAAATTTGGAATGCAAAAAAAACTACAATAAAAGAAGTTTATGACCTAAAAACATTAACTCTAAGTCAACTGCGCAGCAAGCTCATGGTATATGAAACTAATTTTCTCAAATCAGAAAGTAATTCAGAAGATACAAGGAAAAAGACCGTAGCCTTTAAAGCTAAAGAAACATATGTTAATTCAGAAGAAGAAGATTCACCTGAACAAGAAGATGAAGATGTGACACTTTTAGTTAAAAAGCTCAACAAATGGCTTAAGAAAAAGGGTAAGAAAACTTTTACTAAAAGACTTAATACTAATAAGAACTTATTTTTTGGTGCCAGAAAAGCCATTAAAGAAAAAGAGGAGAAAAGTTCAAAAAGAAGATTATTTTCTATGAATGCAAGAAGTCTAGGCATATCAAATACGAATGTCCTCTGTTAATTAAGAAAATGAAGAAATTCAAGAAGAAATGCAAATCCCTGATGGCAACATAGAGTGACTTAGAAGATTCAAAAACTAAATTAGAAGGTTCAGAAGAATGCGAGGAAACAAATCTATGTCTTATGGTACTTTCTAAGGTAAATTCTAAAACTAATTTTGATTCTGACTTAGAAATACCTGACAATATATGTGTTGAAATTAACAAACTCCTCCTCAAAGCTCTTTCCAAGTCGAGTAACAAGATATCTAAGCTTGAATATGAAGTAAAAACATTGAAAAACAAAAACCATGCACTTAGTTAAGCTAATAAATTGCTAATAGATGAAAATGATTTTCTGAAAAATGATTTCGAAGGGTTTCATATTGCTCGTAAAGCCTTAGTCAATGATAATCTTACTCTAAAAGAAGAAATTAAGAATTTGAAAAATCGTGTGGAGGATTTATTTAAATCTATCAAGAATACATTCTACAAGTTTGATGAAAGTGACAAGAAGTTATAAATGTTGATTTCTAGTCAAAGGATGGATAATTCAAAATCTGGACTAGATTTTGAATTTAGAGAAACATCTAAAATAAAGAAAGAAATAGTATTTGTTAAATCAAAAGATGAAAATCAAGAAATGATCAAAGGAAGGGAAAGCAACAAAGCATTTGAACCAATCAGGAAGTACAATAGAAAGTTCTCTCAAAACAACGACAAGTATCCCTTTAGAGGGTACAACAAATGGTTGAACAGAAGGTATTTCAGAAAGAATCCAAATCAAAGGAAAGTCGTAAGTAACAGGTGTAATGAGCAGAAACCTTATGCTTATTTTCTATGTAATAAAATAGGTCATATAGAGAAACATTACTTTTACAAAAAATACAGGCTAAGCAATAATCAAGGTTCAATTTAAAAGACGAGCTTAAATTTTCATGACCCAAGATTCGCTGGGTTCCTAAATAGACTTGATTATGTTATGATATGTATAAGATTACGAAGCAAAGATAAAAGGAATATGGTATATCGATAGTGGATGTTCAAAACACATGACTGGTGACGCTTCGTTGTTCACAAATCTAGAATGGAAGAAAGATGGTTATATAAAGTTTGGTAATAATAGTAGAGGTAAAATAATTATGGTAAGATCAATTGGTTTAATACCTCATTCAATCAAAAACGTGTTGTTAGGTAAAAGATTGAAACATAACTTATTAAGCATAAGTTAGTTGTGTGATAAAGGGTATAGAATAGTTTTTGAACATGATAAATGTGTTGGCTTTAACTAGGATGGATTTAAGCTGTTTGAAGGATTCAGAAGAAAGAATGTTTATCTAATAAACCATCTGAAGTATTATCTGAAAGTAGCTTTATTTTAGTAAATGATAATGCTATGCTTTGGCATAAATGACTAGGACATGTAAACTTTCAATAATTGGAGAATGTGTCTAAAAGGAACTTAATTCAAGGCTTGCTAAAACTGCATACTCTTGAGAATATTCGTTGTACTGCTTATCTTAAGAGTAAGATGAGTTCATCTTCTCATAAGAGTAAAAAGGTTATTTCCAGTCAAAGGCTCCTAGAATTATTGCATTTAGATTTATTTGATCTAACTCACACTCTAAGTTTAGGAAGAAATAAGTATAGACTTATCATAGTAGATGATTTCTCTAGATTTACTTGAATCTTACTTTTGCGTCATAAAAGTGATGTTTTTAAAAGTTTTGAAATGTTTTCGAAAAGAGTTGAAAATGAAAAAGGCCTCTCTATGATTAGTTTATGGCAAAGAATTTGAAATTTCAGATTTTATCTCGTTTTGTGAAGAAAAAGGCATCAACCATAATTTTTTCATGCCCTATACTCCTCAACAAAATATAGTAGTTGAACGCAAAAACAAGACTATCCAAGAAATGATAAAAACTCTACTTAATGAAAGAAATATAGCTAATCATTTCTAGGAAAAAGCTGCTTCAACAGCTTATTATATCATAAATTGGGTATATGTAAGACCCTTGACAAATAAAACTGCTTACAAGATCTATAAAGGAAGGAAACCTACAGTTTCATATTTTCGCACATTTGGTTGCAAGTGTTTTGTTAAGAAAACAAGAAAAGTCTTGGGAAATTTTGAAGAGAAAGCAGATGAAGCTATCTTTCTAGACTACTCTCTGAACTCAAAGGCATATCGAGTATACAATAAATAAACAAAAGTTGTAGAAGAATCAATAAATGTCAAATTTATTGAAGAAACATGTCACGAAGAATCAGACAATGAAACTTCATTTGTTTTAAACAAAAAGAATTCAGTGCGCCTTGATTTAGAAGAAGGAGAGACAAAACCTCCTTTAGAAGCTTTAAGGATGCTTGATGTATCCAAAACAAAAGCTTAATCGAAAGGTATTTCAAAAACTAATACTAAATTTGTTGAAACACATCCAAAAGATAAGTTAGAAGGTTCTGAACATTTTCATACTCTACCATCATCTCTTAAATTTAAAACTGATCATCCTCCTGAACTTAAAATTGGTAATGTTAGATCAACAATAAGAACAAAATCAAGCTTACAAAACTTTGAAAATCATTTTGCTCTAATATCTGAAATTGAACCTTATTTAATTAATGAAGCTTTAAATGATAGTAATTAGATCTTAGCTAGGTAAGAAGAACTCAGTCAATTTCAAAGAAATGAAATTTGGAGTCTAGTTCCAAGACTTGAAAATAAGTCAATCATTGGATCTAAATGGGTATTTAAGAACAAGCTGGATGAACATGGAAAAATAATGAGAAACAAAGCACGTTTAGTAGCTAAAGAAGAAGGAATAGACTATGATGAAACCTATGCTCTTGTTGCTAGATTGGAAGTTATAAGATTATTACTTGCTTTTTCTTATTTGAAAAAATTTTAGCTGTATCAGATGGACGTAAAAAGTACTTTCTTGAATGGCTTCATAAAAGAAGAAGTATATGTTGATTAACTCCTTAGATTTGAAGACCCTTTCTTCAAATCAGATTATGTGTATAAGTTAAAAAGGGCTTTATATGGACTTAAGCAGGCTCCTCATGCTTGGTATGATAGACTAAGTCAATTATTGATTAAAAATAACTTTCAAAGATGAAAAGTAAATACTACACTTTTCATGAAACATCGTGAAGAAGATATGTTAGTTGTACAAATCTATGTTGATGACATTGTTTTTTGTGCAACTAATGAAAAATATTACCAAGAATTTTCAAGATTGATGTAGGCAGAATTCGAGATGTTACTCATAGGTGAATTAAACTTCTTCTTGGGATTATAAATAAAAAAATCAGGGAATGGAATATTTATTCACCAAGAGAAGTACACTAGATACATATTGAAGAAATTTGGTTTTGAGAATACTAAGGATTTTTCAATACCTATGAGCATCTCAACAAAGCTTGACATCATAGGTAATGGAAAAAAGGTAAATGAAAAACTCTATCAAAGCTTAATTAGGTCTTTATTATATCTAACTGCTTTATGCCCTGATATTTTGTTCAATACTTGTGTGTATGCTAGATTCCAAAGTTCACCAATTGAAACTCACCTAACTGCAGTTAAAAGGATCTTTAAATATATAAAAAGCACTCCAAAATTGAGAATTTAGTATCCTCAAAGTCAAAATTTTGATCTTATAGGATATTCAAATGCTGACTATGCAGGTTACAAAGTAGATAAAAAGAGTACTTTAGGAACTTGTCAATTCTTAAGGAGATAAGTTAGTTTCTTGGTCTTTCTAGAAACAAAATTCTATTGCTCTTTCAACTGTAGAAGCTGAATATGTATCTATTGGAAATTGTTGTGCACAAATATTTTGGTTAAAACAACAATTAGATGACTATGGAATAAGTTATTAGAATATACATATTAAATGTGATAATACTAATGGTATTAATCTAATAAAAAATCCAATTTATCACTAAAGGTTAAAACATATAGAAATAAGGCACCATTTCATTCATGATCATGTAGCAAATAATGATGTGAGTGTTGATTTTATTCCAATTGAATATCAATTATCTGATATTTTTACAAAGCCTTTAGATAAATTAAGGTTTGAATTTATTCATAATGAGTTAGGTATTTGTAATCCTTTTTTGTTAGATTAGAAAGTATTTTTTTTATTTCTCATACTTATGCAATTTTAAACACATGGAAAGTTTTTTTTTTTTCTCTTTCTTTCTTTTCCAATTTACTAGACATGAAAAGAAGTAGGGCCCTAGTATGACTTTAATGATTCCTTAAAATCCTCTTTAGTAAGTCATTAAGCTAGTCCACTCCCTTATGGTTAAAGACCGTTAACTCTAGCAATTTAATGATTCATGTCTTACAAAAGCCTCAAATTATTTTTCTTCTTCTCATTTCATTAAGCTCTTCATATTCTTGTCTCGTGTCTTTCTTTCAGTCAAACTCTATGGCACCTAGAATATCTACCCGAATTGCTGCAAAGGGGATAAAATCCAAAATTCAAAATGATCCTAAAAATCCTATTATTCTTAATGAACAAGAGCCAAAAAATTAGGCTTGGATGGGATTTCAAATGAAGGTTAGATGCAACTCACTAATCGGTTTAAATAGAAGGTTTACCACAATTTAAGAACAAGATTGATAAGAATGCGATGACTATTAAAGAGTTTTATCTACACTCGATAATCTGGTAATGTTAACTCAAGTATAGCCTTACTCGAAAGAGGAAAGATTCCAATATGCAGAATTATACTTTTTTGTATTAACGCATTCTTCTCTATATCTATCTGTATCTGATGTTTACAACAGTTGCTATTTATAGCAAGTCCTAAACCCTAGTGACAAAATTGTAAATAATGTACAAAGCCTTAAATCCTAAAAATTGGGCCCATAAATAAAATAAAGGAAAACATACACAATAGTACAAAACTTTGCATTTTACAGGGGAAGTCAGCATATAGTCACTCGGCATGTCCTACAAGGAGTAGCACCCGAACTAGACAAGATTGGCAGTTAAATGTATAGGTACGAGGAGTCCCTGATGTCTCACGTGGCTTAGTTAAGATACTAAAGAGGTCAGCTCACAATTGTTGAGTCATAGAATTAATTGACATAAGTTACTCTCTGATGTGTCAAGCGGTTCTTTAGTCTCGAGTACTTAGCTTTGCGGTTTCTTAGCACTTTAGCTGATGATAGACCTAATGCTGAGTGTTCATCTTCCTTCCTCTCATCGTTCTGGCTGCAGTTCGGCCTCGACAAGCATTGATAGGCCTCGATAAGCAATCAAGGGTTTGAGCTTAAAATAGAGCTCGATATGTCTCACAAACACTAAATGTTGCTCGGGGTTTCAAATGAAGGTTAAATGCGACTCATTAGCCGGTTCAAATGAACGGTTCACCACAATCTTAAGGTCAAGATCGATAAGAACGCGGGGAAGATTAAAGAGTCTAATCAACACTTAATAATCCGGCAAACGCTAGCTCAAGTTTAGCTTTACTCAAAAGAGGAAAGTTTCTCTCTATATGGGAATATACTCTTCTGTATAATTTCATATTTTGCTCTCTATATGTCTGTTTGATGTTTACAACAGTTGCTATTTATAACAAGTCCTAAACCCTAGTGGTAAGACTGTAAATAATGTACAAGTCCTTAAACCCTAAAAAATTGGGCCAATAAATAAAATAAAGAGAAAACATGTATAAGAATATAAAACTGTGTGTTTTATAGAATTCGGTATGCAATCACTTGGCATGTCCTAGGGAGAGTAGTATCTGAACCGGATAGGGTCGACAATTGGATGTATAGGTTTGGGAAGGGGTCCCTAATGTCTCTCGTGGCTTGGCGAAGACACCAAAGAGGTTGGCCTATAACTCCCAAGTACTAGAATTAGTCTGCATTAGTCTCTTAAAGTCGTGCCAAGTGGTTCTTTAGTCTTGAGTCTTCAGCTATGCGATCTTTCAACTTCTCAACAGACATCAGACTTATTGCCAAGTGGCTCCTTTTCTTCCCTTCGACCTTCTATCCTTTGCTTAGCCTTGACCTTGAATTGTTTGCCCTCGAGTTAGAATAGGTCGACATCTTCTTCTAGAGGGTTGGCGTCAGCTTTGAATTTGTCAACCTCAGCTTGGACGTAGTCGGAGGCTGATTCCCATCATTACCGCGAGTTTGGAAGGAAGTCATCCTCGACGTTAAGTGTTGAGCATGGGCCAGGATGCTGAACAAGCTCCTCTTCCCTTTTTGCTTTACCATGGGTGCTGAGTGTTTCTAGATTTCCTTAACGCTCCATCCTTCCGAATAGTATAAGTGTTGAGGAATACGTCATGGATTACTTTCTAATCAAACTCCCATGGTCAGCCAAGAAGTAAATTTGTAGCATTCATTGGGGCCGCATCGAATTCAATCTCTTCCCCATATTGTCTTGCCTTGAACGCAATTCGAGCTCACTTATGCATGTGGATCATACCCTTGTTATTAAACCACTTCAATCGATAAGGTTAGGGGTATGGATAGGTCGGCAATTTCATCTTTTCTACTAACTCTACAGAGACGATGTTGGTGCAGCTACCTCCATCGACAACTAGTGAGTAGGTCTTCCCATTTACTAGGCACTGCTTGTGAAATAAATTTTCCCTTTGTCCAGGATCTTCCTTCAGGTCTGCTCATGTTGCCATAGTTAAAGTTTATCGAGGCTGTCAGCATAAACATCTTCTTCTATTAACTGATCTTCTAAACTCTCATCACTCTGACTCCCTATTTAAGCCTTGAACCCTTCGCCCTTTAAGAACATGACCCTTTTATTCAAACATTGACAAGTACTGTATCCGTAGCCTAAGCACTTCACTTCTTGAGCCTTATTACCGTGTGCCTTCTCTTTCTCAGCATGGATTGGTCGACTAAGCTCTCCTTTCTCTTTCTTTTCTTACCTTCTCTCGACATACCTGTCACGCCCCAAAGCGGCAAAGTCGTAATAGCCCTGCCGTGTAAACCATCCTAAGATAGAAGTTGGCCTTACAACCGCTATCTTAGACCTGATCTACACAAGGCGTCCACAACTAACCCGCTTTGAAGTAAACAATTTGTAATTTAGATAAAGCATTTATCTATTATTTAAGAAAGTGAGAAAATTTATATATATATACTATAATTCAGTTATTACATCTTTCAAAAATAAAAAAAAAATTCTAAAATAAAACTTAGACCTTAAGAAAATATGTTTGTTCTTCAAATATTTTTCCTCACTCCCTAGGATCCAGCAGTTGCTAGCATCAGAGGAGTTGTTTGCCGCTTCTTAGCCAGCACCTGCACGACGTCTATAGGGATGTGAGCAACCACAGCTTAGTAAGTTAGGATGGAAGACTTAAAACTATACCATACACATAACGAGGTTTTCAATCATTTATTAGGTGCAATGCATGTACAAGCAAATACCATCGCATGACGTTGTTTGGCCCATCATGAGATTAAAGAAATTACGCCCACTCTAATTTGGGTCGAGGAGTTGCCGTTAATGCAACAGCTCATGACCAAACCCAGGCTTATGTAATGGAGACCTCACTCCTCCCGCGACTACCGTCGAACCACTGTCTTCACCCTCGCCGTGACCTCCTCTCCTGTCACTTAGTTCGACTGAGGATGAAGAAGGGACCATTTTGTAATCCTGCGCTATCCCTTTCTAAGGGGTCGGTATTTGGCCTGAGAATCCTAAGTTCCCCTAACGGGTTACCATGCATGTCCGATTATGATTACTGGTCGTATATTAGATTAAGTCCAGTTTAAGGTGATCAATCATTTCATACAAATCATACAATACATGACAGAGCAACAAACAGAATCATAATATCACCCATAATCAAGCACACGCACACAGCCAACTATCTAACAAGCACAACCAAGCATAATCTCAAGCCTCCAAAACACAACAGTGTATTAATTCCCAACTTACCTCGACTCCTCGCTCACTCACTCGAGGTGCGATTTGCTCAGGCCATTGCCGATCATTCCTATAACACAAACGTGGTTTCAGCTTTTCATATAACTATTATAGGTTCATTTTATCCTATAACGCTTATTGTTAGGTTTTGTTTAGGGTTTAATATGCCTAATTATCTAGGTCTTAAGTCTTTTATAATTATTCTACGTTTGGGGTTAGGTTTGGGTTTGGTTTCCACATCGATTTCTAAATTAGGTTCTAGTTCGATTTCTAAGTAATGTTTTATATTCCAACCCTAGAAATTCGTTTCAACTCATAATGTGAAATTAATCACATTACTTCCCGACCTCCTAAATATCATTGTTACCCCTAGTCAGTATTTTATTTCATCCGGTACACTTATATCCTCATTAGTGTACCGAATTTACTCCTGATATGAGAAATTTTTACATTTTTCATATAATTACATAAATTCAAGTTTCTTGTCAGATTTATTATATATCCTTATTATTTATATAATATCAATTTTTATCCTAATATTTTCTATTTATTATATTTTCAAAAATTACATATTAGGCATTATTGCCTATTATATACATAATGCACTTCTAATATTTCTATCACTTTAATTACCATCCCTAAACATCAATTATCATTTCAAAATGTCTAAGTTCATCCTAAATCGGATTTTACTCCTAATTTCCCTAATTTAAAAAATTAACTTAAAGTTAACTATTTTTCCTTATTAATCATTTACTATATAATTAACATAATAATTACATCAAACACCCTAAATGCTATAAGTATCATACTCCATCAGATTTCAACATCCTAAAACATATAATTATTCACTAAATCAGTAATTAATCATTTAATTACTTAATTAACCCTAAATTACCTATTTTATGCCTCATTTTAGGACTTAAAAATTATCTAAAAATTTAGAAAATTAATTTTTGAAAACGGGCTTCATAGCACTGTTCTATATCATCTAAGTAATCTACACAAAAATTTTGGACTCAAAACTACACTCTTAAGATCATTTATTTCTAAACCAAAACATGCTTGGTTTTGCACGATTTCTTAAGGACCCTATATCATGAGACATATTTTCATCAAAATAATATTTTTTCTAAAAACTACATACAAAAATATTCCATAATAACAAATTTCATAATTTTCTAATAATATTTACTATTTTTACAAAATTACACAAAATTAGGCTGAAAATCAAACTCACCAATTTGGTTGGCTCCGTAGGTGTGTCGGCCCACTTGGGCGTTGCCACCACCGTGTGGTGGTGGTGGCCATCCACTCTGCTGCTCGTCAGGTCTGTGTTCTCCTTTGTGGCCCTAACTACGTAGTTTTCCTTTTCTTTTTTTTTTCCTTGGTTTTTCTCTCAATTTTCGAGTCTCTCTATTTTTTTCAAATCCCTAACTGTCCAAAGGAGTTCTTTGAATTTTTTTCCTATTTATAGATGTTTAGGGAATTTATTGTATATTAAATTGGACAAGACAATTACTTTATCCCTTAATTTTTGGCTTTTGTGTTGTCTTAATTTAATTGGCTGATTTTTTTCTTATTTTTCCCAGCTGCCATGACCTATATCTGGATCATTCCTTATTTTTCCTAATTTTTCTTTATTTTTCCATAATTAATTATGAATTTTCTTTAATTATTCAGTATGATTTTAGCACATTACGCGTATTTTAATTAATTACGCTTATTTCTACATACATATAAATTCATATATAGCACAAATAAATATTTCTAAATATTATTTAGGTTATTTTATGATTTTTAGTTTACATATAATTTATCTCTAGCGATTCGTTAATTATTGGAATGCATTTTATACATTTTCGATAAATAACAAGTTATACACTTAAATTTGGAATTTTTATATTCTTTTACTTTATTACTTATTTTCTTAAATTCAAACTTACGGGATCATTTTACTAATATTTTTAGTTTTACTTTATAATGTAGGCTCGATCGAGTCTTTCAACCAATTGAAACCTCAAATGGCTAGTTTTGGGGCTTACAATACCTCTCAGGCTTAAGGCTGTCTTGTTGAGGTCGGCTAGTTGACCTCTAATGCCTTCTTCTCCTCCATCTCTCTACTCTTAATGCCAAATTAATTAGCTCGTCTAAAGAGTTGAGCAGCTGCAATTCAACTATGTTGGCAATATCATCTCGAAGTTTACTCAAGAACCTAACAATGGTAATGTCCAGTAGCTTAACAATCTCACATCTCATCATCAGAGCTTCAAACTCTTGCAAGTACTCTTCACTAGTATTTTGACCCTGTCTCAAGTGCTAGAAGGCATAGAGCATCTCTTACTTGAAGTAGGTCGGCACAAAGCGCTGATTCATTAATCGTTTCATAAGCCTCCAGGTTTTGATCGGCTTTTCTCCTTTAGCATCTCGCTTGGCAACTAACTTATCCTACCAAAGACTCGCATATTTAACAAGGGATAGTAAAGCTAACTTAACCCTTGTTCAATCATTACATTTGTAGCTTTCGAACAGCTTTTCAACTTAGGGAACCCAGTCAAGGAATTCTTTAAGTCAGCTATTTCCACTAAACCGGTTAGTGAGTTGCATCTAACCTTCATTTAAATCTCGAGCAACATTTAGTGTTCTTAAGTCATATTGAACCCTATTTCGAGCTCAAATCGCTAACTATGTTTGTGTTTTGGTGCATGATATCCATATACATTCACACTCAAAACCTCCTATTTTATTTTCTATTCTCCATACCCACTCGAATCTATGAATACCCATTTTGTTCACCTGACCCATTGCCGTATCATCTTACTCGGTTGACCCTTTGATCTCCTATCATATTGGTATCAGAGCTTTGGAGAGACACATGTGCTGGTGTTCTTCAAAGTTTGTTTAATCATTTCAAAATTTGTTTATCATCATTTTGTAGTGTAGTTTGTTGTTTGTGTTCTTAGTAGTTGTGGTATTGTATTGCTTGTACTGAGTTGTTAAGTCAACTAGCAGTAATTTCAATAGTTGATTTTAATGTTTGTTGGTTATAGGTAGCCGCAAAAGCCGAGTAGTGGTTATTTCTGGGTTACTGTAATTGTGTTTTGTTGTTTGTAAAATTTTCTAGAAATTATTATACGTACAAGATGTTAGAAGATAGTGTCAACAACACTAGTGACAGTCTCCACAGAAGCTTGAAGAGACATATTGACAACTTGGAATATCATATTCAAAACCTCATCGACTTTATTCAGGAGCTTACTAGGTTAGTCAGAAGCTACAAATGTGATGGCCAAGAAGAAAGAAGGGAACAGACACCCACCAATAGGAGTGGTTCCAATGAACTTTTTAATGATGCAAGACATCAATGAAGAGATACTGAGCTGAGAAGAAGAGAAAACTCACTAATGCCAAGAAGAGGCAATAATAGAAGTGATGACTCCAAGTTGAACCAAGGAGCTCGGAGAAGAGAACCAAAGTCGAGATATGATGAGGCCGAGCAGAACTCAAATAGAAGTAGCCAATCCGAGGTAAACCAACCAGTTCGGAATGCAAGGGATGAACCCCGAGCACCTAGCCGAGGACTTGACAATGTCAAGCTAAAACTACCGACTTTTAGTGGAAGCAGTCGACCTAAAGAATTCCTTGACTGGACTCCCCTAGTCGAGAAGTTGTTCGAATGCTACAAGTATGATGATCGAACAAGGGTTAAGCTAGCTTCACTATCCCTTATTGAATATGCGAGTCTTTAGTGGGATAAGTTAGTTACTAAGCGAGATGCTGACGGAGAACAACCGATCAGAACCTAGAGGCTTATGAAGCGATTGATGAATCAGCGTTTTGTGCTGACCTGCTTCAAGCAAGAGATGCTCCACGCCTTCCAACACTTGAGACAAGGTCAAAATACTATTGAAGAGTACTTGCAAGAGTTTGAAACTCTGATGACGAGATGTAAGATTACTAAGCCACAAGACATCACCAATGCTAATATCTTGAGTGAACTCCAAGATGATATAGCTAACATAGTCGAATTGCAGCTGCTCAACTCTCTGGACGAGCTAATTAATTTGGCATTAAGAGTTGAGTGATAGAGGAGAAGAAGGAATTAGAGGCCAACTAGCCTACCTCAATAAGGTAGCCCTGAGCCTGAGAGGTATACCAAAAGAAGGTAAGAAAAGAAAGAGAAAGGAGAGCCGAGTCGACCAATCCATGCCGAGAAAAAGACTGTCGAGAAAGAGAAGGCATCCAGCAACAAAGCTCAAGAAGTGAAGTGCTTTAAGTGCTTAGGCTACGAACACATTACTTCTCAGTGTCCGAATAAAAGGGTCATGGTCTTGAAGGGCGAAGGTCCCGAAGCTCAAATCGAAAGTTAGAGTGATGAGAGTTCAGAAGACCAGTTGATAGATGAAGATGTCTATGTCGAGGGCTTCGATAAAATCTTAACTATGGCAACACAAGCTAACCTGAGGGAAAATCCTGGATAAAGGGAAAATTTGTTTCATATGTAGTACCTAGTGAATGGGAAGACCTGTTCCCTAGTTGTCGATAGAGGTAGCTACACCAACATCGTCTCTACTGAGTTGGTAGAAAAGATAAAATTACCGACCTACCTGTACCCTTGACCTTATGGATTGATGTGGTTTAATGACAAAGATATGGTCCATGTGCAAAAGCGAGATCGAATTGCATTCAAGGCAGGACAATACGAGGATGAGATTGATTTTAACGTTGTGCCTATAAATGCCGTAAATTTACTTCTTGGCTGACCATGGGAATATGATCGGAAAGTGATCTATGATGGCTTCCTCAACACTTACACTGTTCGGAAGGATGAGAAGAGCTATTGCTTATGTAATACCCCTTACATGCTTGGAAAATGAACTCTAATCATCGAGGCGCTTTTTGTTATAATGGCTCGAAGTACGTCGAAACTTCGAAGTTAAGCGTACTTGAGCTGGAGCAATCTTAAGATGGGTGACCTCTTAGGAAGATGCTACACCAGGAGACAAAACCGTACGGTGTTCTATGCCAAAGTGGATAATACCTCGGTGGGAAGAGTTCCAGCCGATTCGTTATAGGTGGTATCAAAGCAATCCACCAACCGGAAGGGTGAAACCTTACCTAGTGATGATCCTAGACTTGTGTAACGAAACTGGCAAGAATGTCAATTCTGTAAGGAGGGTAGATTGTAATATCCCTTACATGCTTAGAGAATGAACTCTAATCATCGAGGTGCCTTTTGATATAACAACTCAAAATACGTCGAAACTTCAAAGTTAAGCATACTCGAGCTAGAGCAATCTTAAGATGGGTAACCTCTTAGGAAGCTGTTACACCAAGGGACGAAACTGTACAACTTTCTACACTAAAGTGAACAATACCTCGGTAAGAAGAGTTTCGACCGAGTCATTACAACTTAACCCTTACGAGCGTTGAGGAAATCTAGAGACATTCGGTGCCCATAGTGAAGAGAAAAGGGAAGAGAAGCTTATTCAAGATCCCGACTCATGCTCAATACTTAACATCAAGAATGACTTCCTTTCAGACCCACGGTAATGATGGGAATCAGCCTCCGACTACATCCAAGATAAGGCTGACCTATCCGAAGCCGATGCCGACCATCTAGAAGAAGATGTCAACCTATTCTAACCTGAGGCCAAACAGCTTTTGCCAAAGCCAAGCAAAAGATGGAAGACCGAGGGGAAGAAAAGGAGCCACTCGATAACAAGTTTATTGTTTACCAAGAAGCTGAGAAATAATGCAACCGAGGACTCGAGACCAAAGAACCACTCGGCATACCCCCGAGATAATAATGCCGACTAATTCTAGCACTCAGTAATTATGGGCCGACCTCTCTAATGTCTCAGCCAAGCCACGCGAGACGTCAGGGACCCCTTCCCAAACCCATACATCCAACTGCTAACCCCGCCCGGTTTAGATACTACTCCTCCCAGGACATGCCGACTAACTACATGCCAGGTTTTGTAAAATGCACAATTTTATATTCTTGTAAAGGTTTTCCCTTCATTTTATTTATAAGCCCAATTCTTTAGGGTTTAAGGCCTTATACATTATTTATAATTTTGCTATTAGGGTTTAGGACTGGTTATATGTCATGCCCTAAAGCGATAGAGTCGTAACAGCCCCGCCGTATAAACCATCCTAAGATAGAAGTTGGCCTTACAACCGCTATCTTAGACCTGATCAACACAAGGTGTCCACGACTAACCCGTTTTGAAGTAAACAGTCTGTAATTCAAATAAATCATTTACCTAAGAAAGTGAGGAAATTTATATATATTCATGATAATTCTATTATTACGTTATTCAGAAATGAAAAGTAATAACATATGTGTTGATTCTTCAATGTTTTTCCTCATTCCCCAGGATCTAGCAGTTGTTAGCTTCAAAGTAGTTGTTTGCCGCTTCTTAGCCAGCACCTGCACGACGTCTATAGGGATGTGAGCAACCACAACTCAGTAAATTAAGATGGAGGACTTAAAACTATACCATACACATAACGAGGTTTTCAATCATTTATTAGGTGCAATGCATGTACAAGCAAAAACCATCGCACGACATTGTCCAGCCAGTCGTGAGATTAAAGAAATTGTGCCCGCTCTAATCCGGGTTGAGGAGTTGCCGTTAATGCAACAACTCACAACCAAACCCAGGCTTATGCAATGGAAACCTCGCTCCTCCCGCAACTACCTTCAAACTACTGACTTTACCCTCGTTGCGATCTCCTCTCCTGTCACTTAGTTCGGCTAAGGATAAAGAAGAGACCAATTGCAATCTTGCGTTGTCCCTTTCGAAGGGGTCGGTATTTGGCCGGAGAGTCCTAAGTTCCCCTAACGGGTTGCCATGCATGTCTGATTATGACTACTGGTCGTTTATTTGATTAAGTCCAGTTTAGGGTGATAAATCATTTCATACAAATCATACAATACATGCCAGAGCAACAAACAGAATCATAGCATCACCCATAATCAAGCACATGCACACTTCCAACTATCTTACAAGCACAACCAAGCATAATCTCAAGCCTCCAAAATACAGCATTGTATTAATCCCAACTTACCTCGACTCCTCACTCACTCACTCGAGGTCCGACTTGCTCAGGCCATCGCCGATCATCTCTATGACACAATCGTGGTTTCAGTTTTCATATAATGATTATAGGTTCATTTTCTCCTATAACGCTTATTGTTATGTTTTATTTAGGGTTTAATATACCTAATTATCTAGGTCTTAAGTCTTTTACAATGATTCTAGGTTTAGGGTTAGGTTCGGGTTCGGTTTCCACATCAATTTTTTTTTAAATTAGGTTATAGTTCGATTTCTAAGTCCTAAATATGCTCGAATCCTAATGTGAAATTAATCACATTAAGCTCAAGTATTTAAATATCCTATTGGGTCTTAATTTAGTATTCTGAACTATTTGGTACACGCTAGTCCTAATTAGGGTATCGGATTTATCCCCGATGTGAGAAAATCTTACATTTTTATATAAGTACCTAAAATTAAATCTTAATTCAGATTTAGTATTATTCTAATTTTTATTCTAATATTATTTAAATAACCCTAATTTTTTAGATTTATTAATTTTCAATTCCACATATTACTAATTTCTTACTATAACTACCTAATTTCCCAAATTAACTATACTTAATACTCCAAAGGCTAGGATTAAGGTTCCACATCAGAGATTAACATCCCTAAACATCTAATTACTAACTAAATCAGTAATTATCATCTTAATCACCTAATTAACTCAAAATTACCCAATTTATGACTCATTTTAAGGCCTAAAAATTATCTAAAATTTTCGAAAATTAATTTTTGAAAACGGGCTTCATATCACTATTCTATATCATCTAAGTGGTCTATAAAAAAATTTTGGGTTCAAAACTACACTCCTAAGGTCATTTATTTCTAAACCGAAACATGCTCGGTTTTGCACGATTTCTTAAGGACCCTATATCACAAGACATATTTTCATCATAATAATATTTTCCCTAAAAACGACATATAAAAATATTTCATAATAACAAGTTTCATCATTTTCTAAGAATATTTACTATTTTTTTTCAATATTACACAAAATCAGGCTAGAAATCGAACTCATCGATTTGGGTGGCTCCGGCCACTGCCGGTGGCCATGGGTGTATCGGCCCACCTGGGCGTTGCCACCACCGTGTAGTGGTGGTGGCTGTCCACTCCCAGCTGCCCGTCGGATCTGGGTTCTCCTTTGTGGCCTTAATTGCACAGTTTTTCTTTTCTTTTTTTTTTCCTTTGGTTTTTCTCTCAATTTTCGCCTCTCCCTAATTTTCCTTGATTTCTAACTATCCAAATGATCTTTTTAATTTTTTTTGCTATTTATAGAGCTTTAGTGTAATTATTGTGCATTAAATTAGACAAGATAATTGCCTTATCCCTTAATTTTTTGCTTTTGTGTTGTCTTAATTTAATTGGCAGATTTTTTTCTTATTTTTCCCAGCTGCCATGACCTATATCTGGATCATTCCTTATTTTTATTGATTTTTCTTTATTTTTCCATAATTAATTATGAATTTTCTTTAATTATTCAGTATGATTTTAGCACATTAAGCGTATTTTAAGTAATTACGCGTATTTCTATATACATGTAAATTCATATACAGTACAAATAAATATTTCTAAATATTATTTAGGTTATTTTATGATTTTTAGTTTACATATAATTTATCTCTAGCGATTCGTTAATTATCGGAATGCATTTTATGCATTTTCAATAAATAACGAGTTATGCACTTAAATTTGGAATTTTTATATTCTTTTATTTTATTACTTATTTTCTTAAATTCAAACTTACTGGATCATTTTACTAATATTTCTAGTTTTACTTTATAATGTAGGCTCGATCGGGTCTTTCAACCGATTGAAACCTCAAATGACTAGTTTTGGGGCTTACACTGTAAATAGCAACTGTTGTAAACATTAGATATAGAAATATAGAGAAGAATACGTTAATACAAAAAAGTATATTCCTGCATATTATAATATTTCCTCTTTCAAGTAAGGCCATACTTTAGTTAACATTACTTGATTATTGAATGTAGATCGAACTCTTTAATCGTCCCTACATTCTTATCAATCTTGTTCTCATATTGTGGTGAACCTTTCATTTGAACCAGTTAGTAAGTTGCATCTAACCTGAATCTTGAGCAACATTTAGTATTCGTGAATCATATCGAACTCTATTTCAAGCTCACATCCTTGATTGTGTTGTGCTTTGGTGTTGATATCCATATATATTCACACATAAAACACCTGTTTTACTTCCTATTCTTCATACTCACTCAAATCCACAAATACCCATTCTGTTCATCTAACCCGCTGACGTATCATCTTTCTTTATTGACCCTTCAACCCCTATCATATTGGTATCAAAGCTTTGGGGAGACATGCATGCTAGTGTTCTTCAAAGTTTGACTCGTAGTTTGAACATTTCTATTAATCATCATTTTTTAGTAAAATCTGTTGTTCGTATTCTTAGCAATAATTTCAATAGTTGATTTTAGTGTTTGTTAGTTATAGGTAATTGCCGAAGCCAAGTAGTAGTTGTTTTTGGATTACTGTAATTGTGTTTTGTTGTTTGTTCAATTCTCTAGAAAATTACTGTATGGACAAGAATGTCGGAAGATAATGTCAACAACAGTGGTGATAGTCTTTGCGGAAGCTTGAGGAGATGTGTTGACAACTTCGAATGCCAGATTCAGAATCTCATCGACTCTATTCAAGAGCTTACTAGGTTAGTCAGAGGCCGCAGACATAAAGGTCGAGAAGAAAGGAGGGAACAGACACCCATTAGTAGGAGTGGTTCTAATGAACTTGACAATGATGAATGACAACCGAGAAGAGCTGCAGAACCGAGAAAAAGAGAAAACTAACCCGATCCAAGAAGTGGTAATGACAGGAGTGTTAACTCAGAGTTGAACTAAGGCACCCGAAGAAGAGAACCGAAGCCGAGATGAGATGTGGCTGAGCACAGCTCCAACAAAAGTGGCTGATCAAAGGTAAATTGACTTGTTAGGAAAGCAAGGGATGAACCCCGAGCACTTAGTCGAGGACCTGATAATATCAAGTTTAAACTATCGACCTTCTATAGAAGTAGCCGACCTAAAGAGTTCCTTGACTGGGTTCCCCGAGTCGAGAAATTGTTCGAGTGCTATAAGTGTGATGATCGAACAAAGGTTAAGCTGGCTTCACTATCCCTTGTCGAATATGCGAGTCTTTTGTGGGATAAGTTACTTTCTAAGTGAGATGCTAAAAAAAAAAGAGCCAATCAGAACCTAAAGGCTTATGAAGCGATTAATGAATCAGCACTTTATACCGACCTACTTCAAGAAAGAGATGCTCCACGCCTTCCAACACCTGAGACAAGGTCGAAATACTATTGAAGAGTATTTGCAAGAGTTCGAGACCTTGATGACGAGATGTGAGATTGTTGAGCCACAGGACTGTACCATTGCTAGGTTCCTAAATGGACTCCAAGATGATACTGCTGACATAGTTAAATTCCAGCCATTCAACTCTCTAGACAAGCTAATTAATTTGGCATTTAGAGTAGAGAAACAGAAGAGGAGAAGGCATTAAAGGCAGAAGAGCCAACCTCAACAAGGCAACCCTGAGCTTAAGAGGTATGTCATGAGAAGGCAAGAAAATAAGATGGAGAAAGGAGAGCCTAGTTGATAAGGATCGAATGGCAGATGCAACGGATTTTGAAAAACAATCAAAATAGGTATGAAGAATAGGAAGTGAACAGGGGTTTTGAGTGTGAATGTGTGTAGATATCACAAACCAAAACATAAACACAATCAGGGGGTTGAGCTCAAAATAGAGTTCAATATGACTTACGAACACTAAATGTTGCTCGAGGTTTCAAATGAAAGTTAAAGGCAACTCACTAACCAATTCAAATGAAGAGGCTCACCATAATTTGAGAATAAGATTGATAAGAACACGAGGATAATTAAAGAGTTTAATCTACAGTTGATAATCCGGTAAATGCTACCTCAAGTATAGCTTTGCTCGAAAGAGGAAAGATTCACTTTGTATGGGATTATACTTTTCTGTATAATTTTCGTATCTTCTCTATATGTCTATATGTATCTGTATGTCTCTCTGATGTTTACAACAGTTGCTATTTATAATAAGTCCTAAACCCTAGTGACAAAACTGTAAATAATGTATAAGGCCTTAAACCCTAAAAAATTGGGCCCATAAATAAAATAAAGTAAAACATATACAAGAATACAAAACTGTGCATTTTACAGAACTTGACATGTCTTGGGAAGAATAGTATCCGAACCGAACGGGGTTGGCAATTAGATGTCCGGGTCCGAGAAGGGGTCCCTAACGTCTCGCGTATCTTAGCTGAGACACCAATCAGGTCAGCCCACAATTGCCGAGTGATAGAACAGTCAGCACGAGTCTCTTTGTGATGTGCCGAGTGGTTCTTTAGTTCCGAGTACTCAACTGTGTGATCTCTCGGCACTTCGGCTGATGACAGATTTGATGCCGAATGTTCATCTTCCTTCCTTTAGTCCTTCCGGCTGCTATTCAGCTTTGGCAAGAATTGATAAGCTTCGACTTCAAATAAGCCGGCCTTAGCTTAGACGTAGCCAGAGGCTAATTGCCATTACTACCATGGGTCTGAAAGGAAGTCATCATCGATGTTAAGTATTGAGCACGGGTCGAGATGCTGAATAAGCTCCTTCTCCCTTTTTACTTTACCATAGGTGTTGAGTGTCTCTGGATTTCCTCAATGCTCATCAAGGTTAAGAGATAGCTCTTCCCATCCTTCCAGACAGCATAAGTGTTGAGGAATTCATCATGGATCACTTTCCGATCAAACTCCCATGGTTGGCCAAGAAGTAAATTTATGGCATTCACATGGACCACGTCGAATTCAATCTCATCTTAGTACTGTCCTACCTTGAATGTAATCCAAGCTCGCTTATGTACATGGACCGTCCCCTTGCCATTAAACCACTTCAATCCATAGAGTCGAAGGTGCAGGTAAGTCGGCAACTTCATCTTTTCCACTAACTCAACAAAGACGATGTTGGTGCAACTTCCTCCATCTACTACTAGGGAACAGGTCTTCCTATTCACTAGGCACCGTATGTGAAATAAATATTCCCTTTGTTTAAGATCTACCTTCAAGTCAGCTCTTGTCACCATAACTAAGAGTTTATCGAGGTCCTCAAGTTAGAAATCTTCTTCTATCAACTGGCCTTCCGAACTGTCGTCACTCTGACTCTCGATTTGAGCCTTAGGCCCTTCGCCTTTTAAGACCATGACCCTTTTATTCAGGCATTGGAAAGTAATATGTCTGTAGCCTAAGCATTTGAAGCAATTCACTTCTCGAACCTTATTACTGGGTGCCTTTTCTTTCTCGTCAATCTATTTTTTGGCATAGACTAGTCGGCTAAACTCTCCTTTCTCCATCTTCTTTTCTTGCCTTCTCCTAACATACCTCTCAGGCTTAAGGCTACGTTCTTGAGGTCGACTATTCGGCCTTTGATGCCTCCTCCTCCTCTGTCCTCTACTCTCAATGCCAAATTAATTAGCTCTTCCGGAGAGTTGAACGATTGCAATTTAACTATGTTAGCAATATCATCTTGGAGTCCACTTGGGAACCTAGCAATGGTGTGGTCCTGTGGCTCAGTAATCTCACATCTTGTCATCAAGGTCTCGAACTCCTGCAAATACTCTTCAATAGTATTTCGACCTTGTCTTAGGTGCTGGAAGGCATAGAGCATCTCTTGCTTGTAGGAGGTTGACACAAAGTGCCGATTCATTAATCGTTTCATAAGCCTTCGTGTTTTGATCGACTCTTCTCCATCATCATATCGCTTGGCAACTAACTTATCTCACCAAAGGCTTGCATATTCAACAAAGGATAGTGAAGCTAGCTTAACCTTTATTCAATCATCACACTCATAGCATTCGGACAATTTCTCAACTCAGGGAACCCAGTCAAGGAACTCTTCAAGTTAGCTACTTCCACAGAAGGTTAGCAGTTTGAGCTTAATACTGTCAAGTCCTCGATCAGGTGCTCAAAGTTCATCCCTTGCATTCCGAGCTAATCGGTTCACCTCGGATCAGCCACTTTTGTTGGAGTTGTGCTCGGCCATATCATTTCTCGACCTTGGCTCTCTTCTCCAAGCTTCTTGATTTGCTTCGGAGTCAACATTTCTTTCATTTCTTCTTCTCGGTACAGGATGGTTTTCTCTTCTTCTCAGCTCAGCAGCTCTTCTCTATTGTCTTGCATCATTATCAAACTCATTGAAAGCACTCCTACTAATAGGTGTCCATTCCCTCCTTTCTTCTTCGCCATCACATCTATAGCCTCTAACTAACCCAATAAGCTCTTGAATAGAGTCAGTGAGATTCTAAATCTAGAACTCTAAGTTATCAACACGTCGCCTCAAGCTTCCACAAGGACTGTCTCTAGTGTTGTTGACACTATCCTCCAACATTTTTGTTCGTACAGTAATTTACTAGAAAATTGAACAAACAACAAAACACAGTTACAGTAACTCAGAAATAACCACTACTCAGCTTGTACAGCTACCTATAATTGACAAACACTTAACTAGAATCAAACTTTGAAGAACATTATCAAGCATGTCTCCCTAAAGCGCTCTAATACCAATATGATAGGGATTGAACGACAGCGGGTCGAATGAACAGATTAGGTATGATGAACAGGAAGTGAATAGGGGTTTTGAGTATGAATGTGTGTGGATGTTACGCACCAAAACACAAACACAATTAGAGGTTTGAGCTCAAAATAGAGTTCGATATGACTTACGAACATTAAATGTGTTGCTCGGGGTTTCAAATAAGGGTTAGATGCAACTCACTAACCAGTTCAAATGAAAGGTTCACCACAATTTTAAGGTCAAGATCGATGAGAACGTGAGGAAGATTAAAGAGTCTAATCAACACTCAATAATCCAGCAAACACTAGCTTAAGTGTAGCCTTGCTCGAAAAAGGAAAGTTTCACTCTATATGGGAATATACTCTTCTGTCTAATTTCATATTTTGCTCACTATATGTCCGTATCTAATGTTTACAACAGTTGCTATTTATCGTAAGTCCTAAACCCCAGTAATGAAACTATAAATAATGTATAAGGCCTTAAACCCTAAAGAATTAGGCCCATAACTCCTGAGTGCTAGAATTAGTCTGCACTAGTCTCTTGAGGCCGTGTTGAGTGGTTCTTTGGTCCTGAGTCCTCAACTGTGTCATCTCTCGACATCTCGGCAGACGACAAGCTTATTGTCGAGTAGCTCCTTTTCTTCCCTTCGGCCTTCTGTCGTTTGCTCAGCCTTGGTGAAAGCTATTTGGCCTCAGGTTAGAACAAGTTGGCATATTCTTCTAGAGGGTCGGTATCAGCTTTAGACAGGTCGTCTTCGGCTTAGATGTAATTAGAGGCCAATTCCTATCATTATCATGAGTCTGAAAGAAAGTCATCCTCGATGTTAAGTGTTGAGTACGGGCCAAGATGCCGAATAAGCTCCTCCTCCCTTTTCACTTTACCATGGGTGATGAATGTCTCTGGATTTTCTCGATGCTTATCGAGGTTAAGAGATAGCTCTTTCCATCCTTCCAAACAGTGTAAGTGTTGAGAAATCCGTCGTGGATCGCTTTCCGATCAAACTCCCATGGTTAGTCAAGAAGTAAATTTGTGGCACTCATTAGGACCACATCGAAGTCATTCTTATCCTTGTATTGTCCTACCTTGAATGCAATTCGAGCTTGCTTATGCACATGGACCATACCCTTGTCATTAAACCACTTCAATCCATAAGGTTGGAGGTACAAGTAGGTCGGCAATTTCATCTTTTCTACTAACTCGGCAAAGACAATGTTGGTAAAACTACCTCCATCAACAACTAAGGAACAAGTTTTCCCATTCACTAGGCACCGCATGTGAAATAAATTTTCCATTTGTCCAGGATCTACCTTCAGGTCGACTTGTGTTGCCATAATTAAGAGTTTATCGAGGTCCTCGGCATAGACATCTTCGATCAACAGGCCTTCCGAACTCTTGTCACTCTGACTCTCAATGTGAGCCTTGGGTCCTTCGTCTTTCAAGACCGTGACCCTTTTATTTGAGCATTGGGACGCAATATGTCCATAGCTTAGGCATTTGAAGCACTTCACTTCTCAAGCTTTGTTGCTAAGTGTCTTTTCTTTCTCGAGAATCTTCTTCTCGGCATGGATATGTCAGCTAGGCTCTCCTTTAGCCATCCTCCTCTCTAGCCCTTTTCTCTCGACATACTTCTCAAGTTCGGGGCTGCCTTATTGAGGTCGGCTACTTAACCTTTGATGGCTCCTCTTCTGTCTCTTTACTTTTAATGCCAAATTAATTAGCTCGTCCAAAGAGCTGATCGGTTGCAATTCAACAATGTCGACAGGCAATCTCACATCTCATCATCAGAGTTTCAAACTCCTGTAAGTACTCCTCGATAGTATTTTGGCCCTATCTAAGGTGCTAGAATACATGGAGCAGCTCCTACTTGAAATAAGTCAGCACAAAGCGTTAGTTCATCAATCTTTTCATGAGCCTCTAAGTTCTAATTGGCTCCTCTCCTTCAGTATCTCCCTTGGCAACCAGCTTATCCAACTAAAGACTTGGATATTCAACAAGAGAGAAGGAAGCCAGCTTAACCTTTGCTCAATCATCACATTCGTAGCATTCGAACAATTTCTTGACTCGAGAAACCCAGTTATGGAAATCTTCAAGTCGGCTACTTCCATAAAAGGTCGACAGTTCAAGCTTAATATTATCAATTCCTCGGCCAGGTGCTCAAGGTTCATCCCTTACATTCCTAGTAAGTCGATTTACCTCTAATCGGCCACTTCTATTGGAGCTGTACTCGGCCACATCTCTTCTCGGCCTCGGCTCTCTTCTCCGAGCTTCTTGATTTGCTTCGGAGTCAACACTCCTTTCATTTCTTCTTCTAAGCACAGGATGGTTTTCTCTTCTTCTCAACTATTGTTCATCATTATAAAGTTCATTAGAACCATTCCTACTAGTAGGTATCCGTTCCCTCCTTTCTTCTCGACCTTCACGTCTGTAGCCTCTGACTAGCCCAATAAGCTCTTGAATAGAGTTGGTGAGATTCTGAATCTAGCATTCCAAGTTGTTAACATATATCCTCAAGCTTCTACGGAGACTAACACCACTGTTGTTGACACTCTCTTCCGACATTCTTGTCCATACAGTAATTTTTAAGAGAATTGAAGAAACAACAAAATACAATTATAGTAACCTAGAAATAACTACTACTTAGCTTCTACAACTACCCACAACTAACAAACACTAAAATAAACTACTAAAATTACTGTTAAGAACACAAACAACAAATTTTACTAAAGAAAGATGATTAACTAAAATGTTCAAACCACGAGTCAAACTTTGAAGAACACTAGCACGCATGTCTCCCCAGAGCTCTGATATCAATATGATAGGGGTCGAAGGGTCAACCGAGTAAGATGATACAGCAGCAGGTCGGGCGAACAAAATCAGTATTTGTGGATTCGAGTAGGTATGAAGAACAAGAAGTAAAATAAGGGGTTTTGAGTGTGAAAGTGTGTGGATATCACGCACCAAGGCACAAACACAATCAAGAGTTTGAGCTTGAAATAAAGTTTGATACAACTCACAAACACTAAATGTTGCTCGGGGTTTCAAATGAGAGTTAGATGCGACTGACTAACCGGTTCAAATGAAAGGTTCACCACAATCTTAGGGTTGGAACAATAAGAACATAAAGACGATTAGAGAGTTTGATCTACACTTGATAATCCGGCAATGCTAACTCAAGTATAAACTTGCTCGAAAGAGGAAAGATTCCAACATGCAGGAATATACTTTTCTGTATTAACGTATTCTTCTCTATATGTCTGTATCTGATGTTAACAACAGTTGCTATTTATAGCAAGTCCTAAACCCTAATAGCAAAATTATAAATAATGTACAAGGCCTTCAACCCTAAAGAATTAGGCCCATAAATAAAATAAAGGGAAAACATTTAGAAGAATACAAAACTGTATGTTTTACAAAACTCAACATGCAGTCACTCGGCATGTCCTAGGAGGAGTAGTATCCGAACTGGACAGGGTTAGCAGTTAAATGTACGGGTTTGGGAAGGGGTCCTTGACGTCTCGTGTGGCTTGGCTAAAACAACAGAGAAGTCGGCCTATAATTGCCAAGTGCTAGAATTAGTCAGCACTAGTCTTTCGGGGGTGTGCCGAGTAGTTCTTTGGTCCCGAGTCCTCAGCTATGTAATCTCTCGGTTTCTCGATAGACAATAGACTTATTGCCAAATGGCTCTTTTCTTCTGTTCGGCCTTTTGTCATTTGCTCGACCTTAACGCAAGCTATTCAGCCTTGGCCTTGAACCGTTCGGCCCTGAGTTAGAACAAGTCGACATATTCTTTTGGAGGGTCGGTGTCAGCTTCGGACAAGTTGGCCTCGACTTAGACGTAGTCAGAGGCTAATTCTCATCATTCCACCATTCCTACAAACCCTCAACCTAATCTACCCTCTAAAACATGGCAAGATTCATCTAGAAAAACCCTAACCCTAGAACTTCATGATGAACCATCAAAAGAAGCTGCTTAAGAAGTGAATCAAAAGAACGACTCAAAGGTACATTTTGAACAAGTTTAGGAAGTTAATCAGAAGGCTGATCAAGATATTCAAGATTTTAACTCACCAAAAAAACTTGCTAAACCTAAAGACCTTGATCCTTCAAAGAAACCTTCTAAAGAAATTTCTAAAAGAAATCTTTTAGAACGAACCTCTATTCCAAAACCAAAGAGGTCTCTTCAAAAGCCTAAGGTTGTAACTCTAGTTAAGAAGACTTTGAAATCTCCCAAAAATGTGAAAAAATTACAAGTAAAGATGTCAATTTCCTCTTCCAAATCAAAAGACAAACCCAAGAAGAAATAGACAATAAAAGGTAAAAATCTCTCCATCAAAGATTCCTTTTATTTAGACTTAGAATTCTTTGATAAGAACGGTCTTTACTGGAACGAATATTTGGATGATATGGGTTTAAATGGTCTGGTTAATTTGAGAGGAATGATATATGGAGAATTAGCATATGAGTTTTATAGGAAGCCTAATAGCAAAAATCAAGAATTCCAGTATTTAGTTGTACTAAGACAAAAGATTGAAGTAACAAAGAGGGACATTCTGAAATGCTTTACATTAAAGAAGTACATGAGAATGAGAGCTTAATATAGATGACAAAGGAGAATTTATTTATAGAATTAAATGATGGAGTAGAGTTAGGAACTGGAAGAGATATCTTCAGTACTGAGTTTAAGTTGTTAATTAAAATTTTACACAAATTTTTCAACCCATTTGTGTTCTCTAGGAAGAGTAATGCAACCTTTGTAATAAGAGAAGATGCACTGGTTATTTTAGAAATACTAGGGAAAAGAAAGGTAGATGTTTTGAAACTCATGATGTGATACATATGGTAGCATTTGGATGTTTATCCATATGGAAATGTGTTGATGACTTTTTTTAATTTCAAGAAATTGAAAATTCTAGAAGAAGCAAGTCATCTTTTTTTCCTTATCAAACTAGGTGAAAGAATCTTTAAACAGATGGGAATTTATGTGAATGACAAGGTTTGGCATTCACATAATGGTGGTATTTTTGTTCATCCCTTAAATCTTAGAAGAAGGGTAATTATAATCGAAGAAAAGAATAATGAAACGAAAAGAAAGCGAGGAAAAGAACCTATTGAAAAGGAACCAAAAAGAAAACGGAAATTGATTAGAAGATCAAGTAGAATAGAATTCAAGGAAGCAATTGAGTCACCTTTAAATAGTGATTTAGAAAGTACAGAGATATAGCCTTTTCACTACAAACAATGGGGAAAGCTTAGCTTTTGTTGAACAACTTTCTAAAGGAATGAAGGAAGTTGTAGGCAAGTTAGTTAGAGATCAGATTACTGAAATGAAAGACTTATTCAAAGCTTGGGTCAAGGAAACTGTTATTAAATCAAATCCTAATGACCAAGTTCATCCTGCTATTTTTTATGAACCCCTTGAACAACACCAACCAATTGAACCATCTAAACCATTTGTTCCTATCCCTGATCCTCACCTTACACCTACTAAACCATCTATTCCTGTTTCAGACACTCTCCTTATACCAACTAAACTTGATCTCTCTGCTATTTCTACTCAAGGAACCAATCAGACTAATTCCATCCCTGTTCCAACTTCAGATAAAACTCTTGTCATCTCTCCATAATCTCTTGACAAATCACCTCAAATTGTTACTCATGCTTTGAACCCCAATGAACAGACTCCTCCAAAAGGAAACATAAAAATTCTCTCTATAGCTTCCACCAAAGAAGACTTTACACCTATTCTAGCTTAGACTACACCAACCTCTAATAAGATCAAAGAACCAACTTCCTCCTTGGTAACATCTTCTGAAACCAATCCGTCTCCTAGAAAAGCTCTAACAACCTATTTAGGAAGATTCAAACTATGTGCTAAGAAGAAAACGAAGAGATTTAAGAAATGATTCTTTTTCTCATGTCCAGTATTTTAGTTTTAGTTGAACTATGTGTTAGGATATTTTGTTTAAATCCTCCTATGGACTTGTTCCTTGTCATTTCTATTATTTCTGGACTTAGTTATGATATTTCGTTTAATCAATGAAATATGACCTTTTGTTTCTGTTATTTCTTTTAATCATTCTACACATTTTATAAAGATTAAGGGGGAGTTCATTAATGATTTCACAATTTCTTAATTAAGGATAAAAAAAAGGGGGGAGAGAAAAACGAAAAACAGTTATGGTCTACACGTTGCATGATATGATGATTATGTGATTGTGAATTTTTTTTTTATTCTTATATTTGGTTTTATAATATTGTTTTTGTTATCATAAAAAATGAGGAGAATGTTAGATATCTCTCATAGATTTTGATGATAAGAAAAAAAGATAAATGCTAATGAATCATTAAGAATGCATGTATTCAGAAAGATTCTCAAAAAGTTTAAAATCGCAATCTCAAAAAGATTAAAATTGCAAACTAAGTTATCTTCAGAAACTTATTCAAAAGGTCTAATTTGATTGAAAAAGAGAATAATCTAAAATTCTTTAGAAAGTGTTTCAAAAGATTTATAAGTAGAAGTGATATAGACTTCAAGAGATTGCTTAGAGATTTCAAAGAAAAGAAGATTAATAATCTTCAAAAAATTATTTAGAAAGTTGGTTTGAAAATATATGACGTTGAATTTTAACTCATATTACATTCGAATTCAATAAGGCCTATCTCCACTAGATTAAGTGTATTAGGGAAATACACGTCATCTCGTTTTACTTAAAATGGAATCAAGATCCACGGGGATTATTTTTGAGTGAATATATTTTTTATAAATCAAGATAAACACAAATACAAATAAGGATAAGGTTGATTTGAATTTTGTGGAATTTCAAATTTTAAATATGAGGCTTATCCAAAAGTTGCTGATAAAGCATCTATCTTCGTCAAATTCAAATCCGAAGCTTATCCGGTGGTTACAGATTGAAGTGTATCTAATTGAAACAAGAAAAGAAGAGTTGTTTTTTAATTTCAAAATACCGAGATCTTCTCAAAATATTTAAAAATTATCTTTAACAAATAATGGTTGGATAGACACCAAAGTGAAAATAATCGTCAAAAAATTAGCTATTAGATGATTTCAATATGAAAAAAGAAAAGATTCAAAATGTCAGATACTTCTCTGAAAAATAAGTTTTCGTTCCACAAAAATTCATGATGAAATTCTACTTACTAAAAAGTTACAGAAAGTTCTTCAAATACTTTTTCAGAAAGTTGCACCGAAGCAAATTATACAACAATATTATTTCTCTTTAGAGCAAAATTAATTGAGATTTATAATTTTGTTCTCACTTGTAATTTGTAAATCTTATTTGTTGTTTGAAGTCAATTTGTACTCTATAGATCTGTAATTAGCCTAGATTGTAGAGACGTTAGATAGGCAGAGTAGAGTATTGTAAAGTCCATATATGACAAATGCTTGTAATCTTTTTATGATTTTGATTTAGTGAATCAAGTGGAATGGCACCGATAAAGTATATCAAGTCCCTAGCAATTGAGCTAAAAGAGAGCAATAAGCAAAAGACCGAAGCTCTATAAATCCTCAGCCTGATATTCTCCTTCCTTACTCTTTTAATTTGCATTATTAATTATTGTGTGTTGAATTATTAAAATATCACCGTTCACCATTATAAGTTGTTAAGAGAGATAATTTTATTTTTCAACAAAAAAGTTTCAAAAAGTTTAAAGATATCAATTCACCACCCCTTCCCCCCTTCTCTCGATATCTTATACCGAACCAACAACATCAATAATCTCAAGTGGATAATGTCTACGAATGTATGGTATACAAGCAGGAATATAGGTGATGCTAGCTGGGTAAGGCCCTCCTTCTTCTAATCTAGCTAAGAAGTATCTTAGAGGCATCATCAAGGATATAATCCCCTCTCTATCTAGCTATCTTTACTTAAAGGCTGCTATAGCAATATACCTATTATATTGTAGCCCTAAATCCATCTCCATCCATGCTTACTGATCTTGCCAGCTATAACACATTCTATCATGAAATTTATCAATAATCTCATTTACTGTCTTAACTATGTTCCAATCAACTAACTCCAATAATAACCTCTACATCTTAACCTTATAGTCAATCGGGACTACTCTCTATTCTAACCAAATCGTACCCAACTAATTATTAACTCTCCCCTATGACCCTAAAATTGAACTTAAAATCAGTTAACATTCAATACACTAAACATTATACTTACTTCTATTTAAGTATACTTAATACAATATATATATCACCCACTTAATGCTACCCATTCTCACTTTATTCTTATGATTTCTATTTTTAAAATTATGACGCTTCAAAGTGAGTTCATTAGAACTATGCTTCGATACCAATCGAGAACTATTACTCTCCGAAGCCATAAAGTCATAACAATCCCGCTATGTAAACTAGCCTATGATAGTGACCAACCTCACAGTTTCCATCATAAATATGATCTACACAAGACGTCCACGAAACCTTGCTTTAAACTAAACAGGTTACTCATAATTATAGAGAAATTTATATGTATAACTAGAAACTTTAAATCATAATTACATAAAGACACTTATACTATCTTACAATCTTAGGAAATATTTACATGCCATATTAGTTTAATAACTAAAGTATTATAAGATTAGTACATAAACCTAAGAGTTCATAATAAAATACTAAAGAACTGGATCGTTCAACCCATTGATTCTCACTCCCCTAAGATATTTCAAAAAAAAAATAACTAACTTCGAGATAATTATAGCGTGGCATATTAATCAGTGCCTGCAAGAAAATCTATAAAGGTATAAGCAACCAATAGCTCAATAAGTTAGGATAGAAACTTAAGAATACATAACAACACAAACAGAGTTTTCAAATGATTAATTATATGTAATGCAACACGCAAATGCCATTACACAATGTGATCTAATCTATTGTGAAATCAAAGTAATTTCACTCACTTTAATTTGAGTTAAGGAGTTTTCATATTTATGCAATAGCTCATAACTAAACTCAAGTTTGTGCAATGAAGACATCACTCCCCTCCATGACTATCCTTAGAACCAGTGCCCCTATCCTTACCATGACCTCCTCTCCTATAACTTAGTTCAGCTAAGGATGAAAAAAAGACCATCATACTGTCTAACATTATCTTTTTCGAAGGTATTAATATTTGGTTGGAGAATCTTAACAGTCCCCCTAAAGGGTTGCAATGCATGTCTAATTAAGGTATTTAGGTTAGTTATAATTAAGTTCCATTTAAAGTAATCAAACAATCTCACACCACTCAATTCACAACAATCATCAAAACATAATACGGATTTTCAACATGAAATCAGATATACATAAGCACATGCACATAGAATTAATTGACTTGTCGCAAGTCACTCATTTTCGCGTATCCTATAATATAAATTCTCTTTTAGTATTTATATCCTTATGATATATATAAACTTTAGGTTATGATTTGACTCAATTTTTCCATATATATATATATATATTATTTATTACCGATCTATTTTAGGTTAGTTTTGGAATCAGTTTCCAAATTCGGTTCCGATTTAGGTTTTAGTTCAGTTTTCGACTACAGATGTTATATATAAATTTTGAGACTCATTTTGAACTATAATGTGGAATTAATTAGATTATACTTAGGCATCCTAAATATCACTTTTAGTCCTTAATTAGTATTCTAGTTTGTATGGTATACCCTAATCCTCATTGAACTACCAAATTTACTCCTGATGTGAAAAAAAATTATATTTTTCATATAATTCATTAAAATTTATGTTCATATCATATCTGTTGCTTAGTATTATTATTATTAATATATTACAAACTTTTAACCTAATATTTTCTATTTATTACATTTCTAATTTCTCATATTATTAATTTATATATTTTTCCTACATATTACACATAATAATTACATCTAACACTCTAAATACTATAAATATCATACTACATCATATATGAACATCTTAAAACACATAATTATACACTAATTCAGTAATTATTCAATTAACCATAATTAACCCCAAAATCACAATTATATATATAATTTAAAAGCCTAAAAATTACTTAAGATTTTCTAAAATTCATTTCTAAAAAAATAACTTCATAACACTGTTCTATATCCTTTAAATAGTATACATAAAAAAAATTGAGCTTAAAACTACATCCCTAAAGTAATTTATTTCTAAATTGAACAAAACTAGCGTTTGTAAGATTTCTTAAGTACAGTATATTTCCAAGCATAATTTCATCAAAATAATTTTTTTTTCCCTAAATCTACATACATAAAAACCTCAGAATACCAATTTCATAATTTTCTAAGTATATTTAATATTTTTACAAAATTAAACAAGATAGAATTAGAATTTGACTCACCAGATAAATGGACTTCTGGCCACCAATGGTAATCCTAGGGTTGTTGGCAACTTTGGGCGGTAAGTATAGGGTGTGGTGGTGGCGACAGTTCAATTCCATGTGGCCGTAGGTTGTAGGTTTGCTCTATAAACCTTAATTGCACAGATTTTTTTCTATTTTTTCTAAATATACTACACCCTCACTTTTTGATTTCTCTCAATTTTTCTTTGGTCCCTAATTAACTAAATGAGCTTCAATTGAAATGTAGGGTATTTATAGAGCTACTTGGAAGTTTTTTTCTTTAATTTTTGGGTTGACATTTGACCCTTATCCCTTCCCTTTTAGCTTTTTAGTTACCTTAATTTGATTAGGTAAATTTTTCTTCTTAATCCTTAGGTTACTACGACCTTGATCTAGACAATTCTTCACTTTTCTAATTTTTCCTTTTTTTTGAAAATTTCTTTAATTATTTAGCATTAATCTGGTATGTTTCGAGCATTTTAAGTAATTTCGCAAATTTTTACCAATACGTAATTATACATAGAGTACTAATAAGTACTTTTAAAATATTATTTATGTTATTCTATGATTTTTTATATACATATAATTTATCTCTAGTAATTCATTAATTATCAGAACTTTATATTTACGTATTTTCGATAAATAATAGGTAATATGCTTATAATTTAATATTATATTATTCTATTATTTTATTACTTATTTTTCTAAATTCAAGCTTACGAGGTCACTTTTATTAATATTTCTAATTTCATTGTATAATTTAGACTTGATTAGATACTTTATCTAATTGCCCTAAACTTTACGTATCAAATCCAAACTTCTAGTTACAAAGCTTACATTGAGCCATTTTTGAAAGACCCTTTAGAAGCAACTTAGAACTAAGCTGCTATTCAGTACATCCTACCACTTGCAAACAAATGGATAGATTGAGGTCGTCAACCAGACCCTAGGAGCCTTACTATAAGTGATCATCGGAAGAAACCCAGCTAATTTGAACTTGTGCTTACCAATCATTGAGTTCACCTACAATACAATGGCTCATAGTGTCACTAAGAAGGTACCCTTCGAGATCGCCTATGGATACAATCTCGAGCTGTCGCTTGACTTGATTGCCCCATTTAACCAACCTAAAGACCCTCAAGCTATTGAAAGATTTGAAGCCATTCGAGCCATACACCAAAAAGTTGTAGACTACTTGACCTAAGTTGCCTCTAAGCTCGAAAGAAAACCTCAAGGAAGAAGAAGTAGAACATTTCAACCTACTGATCTAGGGAGTTGATCAAAACCTAAATCAAAGACTACATTCACTTGAGTTAAAGTTAGGTAAACTCAGTAGAATAAGTTAGAATGCATTTCTGAAATTTATGAATAAAGTATAATCAAGAGCTGAATCAGAACATGATTCAAAGGTTAAATCAAAGATGAAATCATGAGCTAAATCAAAACCGAGCTAAAAACGAGAATAATCTTAAGAAACTTATAACCTAAATAATTAAGTATAGTAAAACCCTAAACTGAGATAATAATTTAAATTACATATTAAAACCTATTTATAGTAGTTTTATGAATACTAAAGTGATATTTATATTATAGGCACTAACGACAACACAACATCACATATCATACCTTAATGAACAAGTAGAAGAGTCTAAGTAAGTTTAGAATAAAAAACTAACTGTATTTCAAAGTACTGTTTTATAGTATTTGAAAACTTAAGATAATACTTGGCTATGCTTGTAAGTAGATTGATTATGCGCATGCCTATTTGCATGTTTCTAAGCTTAGTTGTATGATTTTGGCTTGTTACTCTACATTGCAATTGTTTGTATTGCATGTATTGATTGATTACCTTAAACTGGACTTAACTATATGTGACTTGTAATTCTAACCAAACAATCATTGCAACCCATTAAGAGATGTTTAGGATTCTCTGACCAAATACCAATACCTTCTAAAGGGATAACACTCTAGCATAATTATCCCTTCTTTATCTTTAGTCAAACTAAGTAACAAGAGAGAAAGTAGCGATAAAGGTAAAGGTGGTGATTCAAAGGTAGTCGTAGGAGGAGTGGTGTTTCAATTGCATAAGCTTGGATTTGGTTGTAACCTATTGCACGTACAAAAACTCCTTAACCTAGATTAGAGCGAGTCTAATTTCTCTAATCTTACAACGGATCGGATAATGTCGTGCAATGTCATTAGTTTTTTAAATTTCATTTACCATTTGATAACCTTGCTTGTGCTTAACTTATCGTCTTATGTTTCTATCCCAGCTTAATGAGCAGTTAGTTGCTCACATCCCTATAGATGTTATTGCAAGTGCTAATTATGAAGCAGCATTATAACTATTTTGAAACTAGTGACAACTAGATCTTAGGGAGTGAGGATATAAAACTAATGAACAATTGTGCTTTTGAAGCTTTGGTTCTTACTTTTTAATCTTTTATTATCAAACTATGTAATACTTAAGAAAACTAGATTACTAAACCATGTCAATATTACTGAGCTTATCTAAATCTTAATATGAGTTTTTCAAACTTCCACAAGCAAATAACATCATTATTCCTATATTATTTACTTCAAAGCAGGTTAATTGTAGATGACTTATATAAGTTAGATTTACAATAGCAACTACATGGTTAACTTCAATCTTAAGGTAGTTTACACAGTAGAATTGTTAAGATTTTACCCCTTCAAGGTGTGACATTTTTGACATATTTTCTAGTTAGCAATGTATTATTCTTGTTGAATTATTTGCTTTTTAATGAACTTCTCTTGATTACAGGTACAATAGCTCTATTACTTTTGGTTTTCTTTGTTTGTGTTTTCTTTTTCCTTTTGTTTTGTAAGGTGTGTATGAATTCAAGTCGGAAGGTGGAATCCTGTAGCATGACAGTTTCAAAATTTGATGTCACAGCTTAAATCGGGAAAGTCTCGGTTCTTCTTTATTTTTCTTTTTTCCTTTTTGTTTATATTGTGCTTAAATGATGATGTACATTGCCAATGTACAATTTAAGTGTGGGAGGAAAAAATAGCAAATACTAAACTATATGTGTTAATGAATATATTTTTATGAATACCGTACACTTAAACTTGGTTTTCATTAAGAATAATTTTAGAAATTTACATCACGCCATATGAAAATGCATCGATTATGATAAAAATGTTCAATAGTTGTGCTATCAACTTCATTTTTTTTTTTTTCTTTTTGGTTTTCCCTTCAATAAAATTGGCTATATCCTAACTGTAGTACGATTGTTCAAATATGGGAAGAAAATTGACCTTAAAAACTGTCAACTTTTAATACTTGTTATAAGACCAAATCAAGAAGTGATAAGAATATTATGAGAAAATCCATTAAGACTTAAATACAAGTCCTTTTGTGAAGACTGCATTCAATACTTTCCGGGCACTTGGCTACAACTAGTTTTCTGTAGGTTAGGCTCCTCATGATGCTGACTTTGACAGGCGCCATAAGGAATCTCCATAATTCTCCGGTGCCTATTCTGTTATCTTATTAGCTTCTTCAATTACAATCTTTAGGTTGGCCTAAAAAAGTAAATCTAAAATCTTTAGGGTTTGGCATTAACAATGACAATCTTTAGGGCTTATTAAAGTATCAACCTTAAAGGTCGTAGAAACTTGAAACCATTTACAAAAACAATAAATTGAAGAAGGAAAAAGAAAAGTTGAAATAAACACATGATTTTTAACATGAAAATTTCCAAATAGAGATAAAATTTTCGGGTGAAGGGAAAGCTAAAGTCATTTCATGCACGAAATGATACTTAGCATGAACTAGTAACACAAACTGACGTTGCTTCAACTCTTGTAAGAAAAACATAGATGTATTGTGTTGAAACTTTCGGATTATATGTTGGTTTTCTCTTTTGCATGTCATCCATGTGTTTTGATCACGTGTCATGTCATTTTCCTTCACTTATATAGGGTTGGTAATTTGGGATCCAATCCGTCAAATCTCATACAATTTAAATGAGTTTATATATGAAAAAAAATTGATACAAAAACAAATGAATTAAACCCATTTAGACACATTTAAATTTGTGTCCAGATTTGGGTTAGGTTCGTGAACTCATTTGTGGATGCATTTATTATATAGGTCTCATAAACAAGCTCAGTTTAACCTACAAACCCATTTACAATTAATAAATTACATTTTTTGTTATTCCTTTTATTTCTAGCAGAGAGCAAAACAAAAATATACATGCTTTTGGTTTGTTCCATCTTTAACTTCTTTTCTTCCTCCTTTCTTCTAACTTCCAACCGTAAGCTAAGCATGTTATCATAAGATATTCACAAGCTTTCAAGTTTAAATCTTTTCCCAACCATCAAAGCAAGTGTAAAGCTTTTTATCTTCTTCTATACACAATGAGGAATTAATCTTGTTTATTTTTAATTATTTTCATCCCATCAAATATTATATCATGTTCTTTTTCTTTATAGGCTTTTTTTTTAAGAAATTACAAATAATCCTTATAAATTTTGATTTATGTATAGATTAATCTTTTGAACTTTTAAAGTGAGATTTTTAACCCCTTAAATTTTGATAAATTGACAATATAAGTGACATTTCATTTTTTAATTAAAAAAAGCCACTTTATGGTTAAAGTTTAGGGGGTCTTAAAGTACATTTTGATCAATCTAGAAATTGTTCACTTATCAAAATCAAAGTTTAAGGGAATTATTCTTAACTTAGGAAAGTTGTTTGCCGATTTATCAAAGTTAAGGAGGTTAAAAAACCACCACAATTTAAATCAAAGTTTAAAAGAATTATTTATATTCTCCTCTCCCCCTCCCCCCCCTCCCCTCCAATCTATACATACACTGCGTTTATTTTCATCATCTTATGATAGTAAGGTACTAAATTAGCGAACTTTATTTAGAAACCATCTGTTGGAATTTTTTATAAGAAAATAATACATCCTACTATTTTTTCTATTTTTTATAATGCATTATGATTGGATTTTTTTCTTATAAGAAAAACATATTATGTATAGTTAAATAGTATTATATCACAAATGTCTATTGAAACAATCTTTAACGTGAAGAAAATTTATTATAAAGATGGTAATTATTTTTTATATATAAGAATTTCTTTGATTTCCAGTAGACAAAGTTTAATGGAAAATACTAGAGTTACGACGACAAGATGTCGGTAGTTAGAATTTCGGTACATTTTAAAATAGGTGAGGTGATTAAAATATAGAGAGATCTAGAAAGGTTTATTTTGTTTAGGAATATGGATCATTTAATTGTATGCAAATCTTTAATGGTAACACCGAATCTAAATTAAAGTTATATTTAGATGAGGAGTGGTATATAATAGTTGAATTAGATGTATTCAGTTTCGATATCTTCAAGTTGCAAGAATGATATGTGATGTTTTTAGCATATCAATATCTAAAATAGCTTCAAAATCCACATTTAGTATTGGAGACATGCACCTCATTAAAGCCAAATATGGTAGAAGCCTTTTTGTGTCCTGAACATTGGCTCTATAAAGAAGAAGGTAGTAAATTAAATTATTTGCTAAGAATTTTAATGCAATATATTTAATTAATATGATTCTTTTTTATGTGTAGATTCTTTTATTGCCTCCCTTGAAGATTTAACAGAGAATGTGGTGAATTTAAAAATCAATACTACTAGTAACATCCTTTTCAAAATAGTTCCACTTAATTAAGTGATGTTGTATAATTATTAAATTTTAGGATTTCTTATAATTTAATTAGACTTTATTTTAGTAAAACTTTTATTTGGATTATAATTTTATGTTAAGTGTGAAGATCTTATGATATTCATATTTGTAGAACTTAGACATTACTGTCATTTACTTACCTTTTGAATGTATAAGTATCTTATAGATTTTCTTATAATTTTTTAATCGATAAATAGATTCAACAAAAATACGCGGCACGCTTATTAAGTATATAGGGTTTCAAGTTTAGGTATTTGAAAACAATTAATAAATAGGTCATATCATAGGTTGTGATTTTCTAAACACAAACTAGTTTAAATTCGGACACAAAACACAATACGATATCACAAATTGTCAATCTTATTTAAAAATTGTAAACAAATGAAGTTGGCAGAAGAATAGTGAAAACAAAAAGATTAAAATGAAAACTCACAGGTATTGTTAAAGTGGAAGAGTCTCCTTTGGTGTGTTATACGTAAAGGATATTATATATATATATATATATATTACTGATATATAGCTTCGCCTTTTGTTTATTACTAACAAATCTTTTGACTTTTAGGACCTTTACAATCATAAATGCAATTATGCTATATTTCATCATTCATATTATTAAAGGAAAGAATGTTCATTCGATAGATGGTGTTAATTAGTATGTAATTATATGGTATAATTCTTTACTTTTATACACATACATCACGGATATATATCATTCAATATATATAGGTTGTACTATTTCACACTTCAACTCTATCATATCAACTTCAGTAGGCCAATATCCCCACATAGGTGACATATCGCAGCCAAGAATTTTTATTAGAAATCCAAGTTATCAGTTGATGTTTAATCCTGGCCCTGGTAAGTAACTTTATCGGACTTTTCACATTAATTTCTATCATAACAATTTTCAGATGTTTTTCGTTCGCATATAATTTTTGTTCGGAAAATTTTAGAGGACCACTATTTTGACTACACTGTTTCCATCTTCCATCTCATTATTTATTTACATATTTTATAATCTAAATCATTAAATTTAAAATTTGTTCAATGATTTAAATTTAAAAGAGTGCAAATCAAAGATAAAATGGATGGTAGTACCGATCCTATAAAAAATAAGAACAAGATAGTAAAAAATATTTTTTGTTAATATGGATCGCCGTGAATAATATAAAATGGTTTTAGAAAGCATCCATAACTGTCTTAAAAATAAAGTGATGAAATCAGCTTATAGAAAATTATAATAGAGGGGATTAACATTTAAGATAGGCTCAAATAGGGGACCAACGTTTCAAAAAATTCAAATAAAATATCAAAGTTTTATAAAGTGAATTGAATAAGAGATTCACAATAACTATTCTATAAAATTATTTAAACCACTTTGTGAAATGTTAATCTCTTATTTAAACTTTTCAAAACATCAATCCCTTATTTAAAGCACTTTATAAAACGTTAACTCCTTATTTGAATTTCTTAAAACATTGATCCCTTATTTGAACTTATCTCCAAACATTGTTCCCCTCTATTATAATTCTCTCAATTAACCTAAAACCGTTGAAGAAATAGGTAGGTTTGCCTCTTGTGGATAAATTATTTCTTTCCAGTCAAATTAATTATGTAAATATCATTTAAAAATCGCATAATTTCATTTAGTAGATGCAATTTTTTTCTTCATTTTTCAATTAACATTAGTTGGCAACTATTGAGAATGCAACTAAAGTAGATTTGGACTGATTTTATGAAATTGGAACCCACTCCAATAGGGTTTAACATTTTTTAGAACACTATAAAGATCCCATATGGTTTTATTTTTATTCCCAAGACCTACTCCTATAAAGTTAAGAGCCCTGTAAGGGAGGTTTTTGTAGGATTCAAAGAATCATAAATGAGCAAGTTTTCATAGGTTTCAAATGGAATTGAAAATAAAATAGAGTGGAAAGAAATTAAGTAGGATTAGGCTTATATTTATTGACTTACTCAATAATAAAAATCGAGAATCAAATATGTTGTATAATATATAACTTATACAAGATATACATGGTGCATAAATTAAAGGTAAATATTTTTTAATGCATTTTTTTTTATCGATAGGAATTCCTATTAGGTCTTTTTGTAATCTTAAACCCTATAGAGTTTTGAATTATGTTCCAAAATACGACCTTAAACCCTATAACCTTATAGAATATTTATCGGGTTTGATAAGTCAAATATCATTTAATGATCCACCTAGTTGCATCCTAACAACCATATAAAAATTGCATGTGATTTACACACAAATGGCATTTATAAAAGCCTCTAATGAATGCTATTTAAGTTATGCAACACTTCATGAAAAAATTGGAGTCTGAAATCGCATAGATGTTGCTATTTACAAATCGTAAGACATGAATGTGATTTCTTGAAAAATGTTGTCTAGGAACTGTTAAGGACCTCTTAACTAAACCTGAGGAAGGGCAGGTCACCGGACCTGGTGCCCTAGTTCAATAAACCGTCTCGAACCCAGCTTGGTCAGGTTTGACCTGTGATTGGACCTAAGGAAGGACCAATTCGACCCATAAACCGACCTAGACCTAAATTATCCAGGTCCAACCCGGGATTGGACCCAACAAGTCTGGTGGGTCTATGTGGGTCACAGGTAGTAACTCGCCTGAACTAGCAAGTTAGTGACCTAAAGGGTGAACCGACGATTTAACCGGGTTCAGTGAGAAAAAAAGATAAATTTTCCAAAAAATTTTCAATTGATTATTACTTTCAATTTTCTCTTGTTTATTTTACGTATTCGACACTTAGATTAAATAATTTTTTTTATAGAAAAGCTTTAATCAGCTTTTTTTAAAATCTAGGAGTTAATAATATTGTTATTATTTTGGAAATTGAAAGTGTTAGAATAAAACTTAATTTGTATAACATAATTTTTTTAAAAAAAAATTAACATGACTGATCACATATACATGATGGTTTTCTCGAATATAAAAACGAAGCAACATACTGAAGGTTTTAAAAAATATATAAAAATTATTTTGAAACTACGATTGTGTGATTTCATGTACCGGATATATAAGTAACTGCTAACGCAGCATGACAAAAAAAAAAATTAATTTTGAAGTTGTTGAAATATAATAGGTACATTCTAATTACATCTCATGTACAATATAATTTTTTTATTCATAGTACAATACTGCTACATGACGGAATATTGTATAAATGTTTATTATCTAAATTTAAATTTATTTCAAATTTAAAAGTCATGTATGTTAGTATACATAATTCAGAAAAGGAGAAAAATGAAACTACTAAGAAAAGGGAAAAAAGTAATAAAAAAGAAGAAGAAGAAGAAGATGACAGGTCACAAGCTAATAAACCGGCTCGTGAACCGCCGAGCCTATTGAACCGACCTTAGCCAAGTCGGTTACAATTCACCAACCTTAGGTCTAGTCACAGGTAGTGACCTGCCTAAACAAGCAAGTCAATGACCCAAGGGATGAACCAGCGGTTTAACCCGCCAGTTTGACTAAATTTAATGAGGAAAAAAAAGATAAATTTTTCAAAAAAAAAATTACTAATTAATATTTGCAATTTTTCTCTTGCCTATTTTACGTATTTAACAACTAGATTAAATAATTTTTTAAAAAAAAAAACAATTGACTTTTTTTCAAATCTAGAAATTAACGATATTGCTATTATTTTGAAAATTGAAAGTTTTATAATAAAAATTAGTTTGTACTATATGTTTTTTTTTAAAAAAATGAAATAACTAATTACATAAACATGATAGTTTTTTTCGAATATAGAAGTTGAGCAACACATTAAAGGTTTTAAAAAATATATAAAAATTATTCTAGAACAATGATTGTATGATTCCATGTACTAGATACATAGGCAACTACTAACATAGCACAACAAAAAATATTTAAGTTTGAAGTAATTTGAAATATAATAGGTGCATTTTCATTACATCTTATGTACAATTTAATTTTTCAATTTCTAGTATAATATTATTACGTAATCGAATATTGTACAAATGTTTACTATCCAAATTTCAAATTCACATGTGTTAATACACATAATTCAAGAAAGGAGAAAAATGAAATGACCCAAGAAAGGGGAAAAAATTTAAGAAAAAAAATAAAGAGAGAACAGCTCACTAATTAATGAATCAGCCCATAAATCAGCAGGCTTATTAAACTAATTCAAAACCGACTTTGACTGAGCTAGTTACGGTTCATCGGTCCCTAGGCCCTAACCCAATAGGTCTGGGCTAAGTCTCTACTCTTAACTCTTTAGGGACAATATTTTCAAGAAAATACAAATCGCATGGTTAACATACAATTTTTAGGCTATATTTCAGTAACTCGCGATCTTTAAATGTGATTTGTTTATAAAATTCAATAATAACTAAATTATATCCATAAAATGGGATTTTACTATAGTATTTCCATAATCAATTTGGCTAAAACCCCTTTTAAGAAATACTTTCCCATAATGGATAAACTTACATATTATGCCACTAAGATCCGTAACAACCTTTGAAGATAGAGAAAGGCTTCAGTGGTATTAACATGCTACATAGATTAATGAATAGCATGTAAATATCGATAAAAATTTGACACATGAAAATATAATTGTTTTTTTTAAGTACATTTTTTATTATCACATATTAAATTCTTATTAATATTTACACATCACTCGATGATTTATGTAATATATTAATACGATTGAATCTTTTTTTATTTTATTTTCTGAAGACAACCATCTATATAATGATGTTATGCCTTATTCAAACTAGAAAAAAGATGAAGCAAAACTCAAACATCATCTTGACCTTATTTCTTTTTTAACCATAAAAAAATAATAGCTAATTAATTATCAGTATTTTGTGCTTTTTATTTTTTATCATTTTAATAGCTAAATCATATTATAGAGTAGATATTATACTTGAAAATTGGAAGGATTAACCTATTAATTAACTATTTGTGATTTTTATTTTCCTTTTCTAAATAAGAGTTAGGTAATTTTAGGAAAATTACATGGGAGGAAATCTACGTTTGAGGCTAAATTTAAATAGGAGATCAATATTTTAAAAAATTCAAATAAGATATCAACATTTCAATTTGTAGTTAAAATAAGAGATCTTGTTACATGGTCGTTATAACACTATTAACTTTATTAGATGTAGTAAGTAATCACCATGTAGCCTATGCCGCACTGTTATCATGTTTATACGGCACCCACTTGGCACTTACATATATTTTAAATAAAAATATCTAAAAAATAGAATATATATATATAATTATTGAAAACAAAAAACAATTGAAAACTAATTAAAAAAATGAAATGAGTAAAAAATATATAAAAACAAAATAATATAATTAAATCTAATATATATAATAATGTGATTGATTAAAATAACAATAAATTCAAAAAAGGAAAAAAAAAAAAGAAACCAACCACCTAGACTCGATGAATTAATAATCAATATCTTGTAACTCATAAACTCATGTGAAAAGGAATGATTAAATAGAATTATTCTCTTTTTTTCTCTGAGTTTCGAAAGATTGATTTAGGAGTGAAAAAGAGTTAAGGATCAAGAGGGTCAATAAGGGTTGAATCGGGATCAATAAAAATATTATAATATAATTCGCAATTATTTATAAAGTAATAAAAATTACCTATATCCTTAAGAATTAAAAGTTAATAGATCTTTATGGTTTTTTTTTCTGTTTTTCTTTTATTTACATTTTTTTTTGTGAGTCCTTAAAATTGAGTTTAGGACAATCGAGCTTAAATTTAGAACTTTCAAGAAAAGTTAATCGATTAAGTCCAAACTTTACGACTAAGATAAAAAAATTAGACAAAGTGATAAAGTGAAGTTAGATTTTTGAAATAATGAACCAAAATCATAATTTTGCCCTTAGAAGTAGAATTATTCCATATAGTACCAAAATGCTCAAAACCCTTAAAATCAAGCTCAAATTGCGACGAGAACTTAGAGATAAGTTAATTAAGTTATAAAATGAAATAATATATCCTAAAATAATAATTATATCCGTAAATTATCCTTAAATTTCATAATTATATATATATATTACGTTGAATTTATAAAATTAATTAAGAAAATATATCCTAAAAATCAAAGATATGTTAAAAACTTAATTATATGAGTAAAGTTATATATTACACGTGATATTTACATAGGGTCTATACTTATATACTAATTAAATAACTAATCTAAACATGATATATATATTATTATTATTTAACTAAAATATATACCAAAGTTAATCTAATTTAGCTCCAACACATCTGGAAATTTGCTAGACACTATCGTGGCTACTATAGAGGAAAGAATTTTACTAATTCAAAACTAGAAGTATAAAAATAAAACACCTCCTACTTCGTTTATGGGGGAGAAAACAAGGGTAAAAATTTTTTTAAAATATTCAAATGCATCAATCGACTTCCACAAGCTTAAATAGGATTCCCCGCATCATTTCCACACTTTAGAAACTAGATATACTTAAGGAAAAACTCAGAAAAAAATTTACAAAAAATAGAAAAAAAAACAGGGGAACCACCATACCACCGCCACCATCAAGACCTAGACAACCATTTGACGACAGACCTAACCAGCCACCACCAGTCCAGGCTACATCTCGGTCGTTCAACATATCCCCACCACCCTACGATCACTAAAGCTACCAAGAACAATAAGGTCAAATTCTTACCCTATTTTTCAATAATTCGGAAAAATATCAAATTTATCCAGAAAATTATGAAAAAATTGTATTTAGGTTATTTTCAACATAATTTTAAGTGATATTTTTATTTTTGAAAAATTCATAATATTTAATATACTTTCTTAAGAAATCTACTATTCATCCGAATTTAGAATTGTAAAATAAATGTACTAAATGATGTTTTTTCTACCTAAAAATTTTTATGTAGGATATGTATGATATATAAATAATTTCCATGTAACCCAAATTTTTATTTAAATATTTTTAATATTTATTAAATTTTTTGGCCTAATAATAGCTCAAAAATAAGCTGAAAGTAAGAATTAAATAGGAAATTATGAAATTAATTGATGAAATGGATATGTATTGATCCCTAGTGAATAATAACAATTTTGGGTCAAATTGAAATTAATTTGGTGTAAAAAGAATTATAATTGAGTGATTTAGGATAATTTAGGAGTAAAATTATAAATACGACTATATAGGCAATAGGCCGAAAACTTGAAACCAAGTGATAACTGAATTCCCTATATTTTTAAAAGTCTATAAAAATTTTCAGAGAATTATTTGGTAACCTGAATTATTTATTACGAATTTATTATTTAAAATGATTTAATTTATAAGTGGAGACGTATTTTTGGTAATAATAAATTAAAATAGATTAAATAGTTCAATAAAAACTATGTATGAGATTGTTGATCATATCGAATTAAAAGTGTATATTTAATATATTTACTGATATTTTTTTATCGGGATACATTATAGGTATATTATGGTTAGATAATATTAATATTATAACATTATGTGGACAAATTAGGTAAAATACAATTTAATAACGTAAATCACATATTATACGATAATATTTATATAAATATGTATAACTGTATTAAAACTTGAACTACCTGTTAAAAGTCATCTCTAATAACAGGATTCATAACACGTGTCATTAGGTCTGTACGAATTCAACAATACTAATTTTATTAAAATCGGATAGTCTTAGGCAATATAACCTAAAACTCTATCATATTTTAGAATATACGTATTTCAGTAACCCTACCAGGATTAAAACGTGATTTAATAAATTAAAAGTACATTTTAATACTATCAAAACAATATATAATATAGGTTATGTATATTACTGATAATTAATAACTTAAATCGATATATAATAATAATATGACTATAAATTATAAAAATAATATATATATATATATAACCGTTTTAGTTCAAACCCTAATATTTTCGTAATTATTACGAAGATTGAAATTAGGTCTTTTGTATAAATAGAATCTTCAAGTACAAAGACGGTTGACTATTAGAGTCAGCAGTAGTGAATGTCTAAACAAGTAAGTTAGGAGACCCAAGAGTGCTTCTGGCTATGTTTATAGTTAGTTGACTATGTCCATGCTGTGTGTGTGTATGATACTTAGTTGTAACGGGAGTTGAACTCCTTAGTATACTATTTTGCATGTTTGCATTGTTTCTATATTGTATAAACTTGTTTAGTCACCTCTGATTAAAACTAACGTCTATTCGACTAAAACAAAACTTGCATTCATAATACTTATTAGGGGAAACGATTAAAAGTATCAGTCTAAATACTGACTTCTTTCGATAAGGATAGCTAAAATGGTCCTTTCCCCATCGTAATCGAACTAAGTGACAGGCGAGAGGTTACAGTAATGGTGGAGACCACGGTTCAAAAGCGGTCATAGGAAGAGAGTATTCTCCATTACATAAGCTCGAGTTTGGTCTAACTTGAGTCGTGATGAAACTCTTCAATCCGGGTTGGAACAGATGTAATTTCTCCAACCCCACAGTGGACCGAATAACATTTAATTAATTGCATCACATTTTATCATAATTAATAACCTTACTTGTAATTGTATGGTACTCTTCTAACTCCGTCTAACTTACTAAACTAGTTGTGCTCACATCTCTATAGACTTTTTTACAGGTGCTGAATGAGATCAAGATGTTTCGATACCACCGTTCCCAAGTTAGTATATTGCTGTTTGAGAAAGTGAAGAACGAAGAATCAACTGAACTTGAGCTTTTGACTTTTTTTTAATTTTTAAGGAAACTAATTGGAAATTCCTTGAAACGCCTATTAGTTTCCTAAATTATTATATATATACTACAAAACCTGTGGTATTTAATAAATTCTTATTGTAAACTTTAACTTTGAATGTGAAACGTTTATATAAACACTGTTATGGCATAAGACAACAGGTATTTTGTAAAGCTACCACAGGTTTAGTTATTAGCAGGTATCAGAACGGACGTTTCAAGTTAGTTAAGTTGTGCACGCCTTATATGAACTGTATCTATAATAGCAGTTGTGAGATAAGCTTCTATCTTAAGATAATTTACACAACGAGATTGTTATGACTCCTCTTGCTCGGGTCAGGACGTTTTTTAGCAAATAGGTGTATTTTGTAAAATGTATAATAGAAAATAATATATTTAACCTGTAAAAACCTAATGAGTTATTATAAAAACTGGGTTGAGGCAATCTGGTCAATTGGTCAAACTGATGTCAATGTTAGTAAAGGTTAACAGGATTACTTGAATTGGTTTTATAAAGGGATCACATCAAACCAAATTGGACCAGGTAGCTCAATCTAGATCTTATAACACTAGTTATGAAAGAAAGATAATTTTTTTGATTTATGGTTTAAGGTTGTTTCCAAGTTCATGTTGAGATTGAGAAGTTCGTGTTAGGTTTTAGTTAAATTCTTGTTTTTTTAATGTCAGTTATGTAGAGAGACTTTTTGGGTTTAGGTTCAAAAGAACAACCAGAGTTCATTACATTATTATATATATTATATTTAATTGTATTATTTTTATTTTTTAGTTTTTTCTTTTAATTTCTTATTTTTTAGTTTTTTTTTTGTATTTCATTAATTTATATTTTTTTGTTAAACTTTTTTATTTATTGTATTTGAATATCCATGTAGCATCATGTCAATGCTACATGGCAATTAACTACCACATTAAATAAAGTTAGTGGTGTTTCTAAAAGTCCATAGCCAAATTCCTTCTTTTAATCACATATTCAAACTTTGATCTCTTATTTAAATATGTTAAAATATTGATCCCATATTTTAACTTAAATCCAAATATTAATCTCCTCGTATATAATTTTCTCGATAATCGCTGATGGAAAACAGTGGATCTAAGTTTTCATTCATAATTTACTTTTCTAATGTCAACCTAACTTAGTTCAACCATTTGAAACAATAGTTTTTAAGAATGTGAAGTCTCATTTTTTGAGGTCATAATAAACTTTACCTTCTAAAATGTACCCATAATTTTTTAAAATCATGATAAATAATCATATGTGATTAAATCATAATAAATTTTATCCCAAAAAAACACCCAAAATTATTTAGTTGGGTAATAAAACTTTCACAATATTAGATTGACTCAAAATTAGTGCATATCTTCTATTATATCAAGTCAATAAGCATTTATTTCTCTCTACATCTTTAAACATGTAGCTTGACGTAATTTTTCAAACCTATTTGTCTTTCTTATGCACAAACTTTAATGTGATAAGTTTCATGTTGAGTGACCTATTCTTGTTATTAAAGTATGTTTATAAGAGATACTTATTATATATTTCCATACCATATACCCCTTTATTATTTTTATTAAAATAGCACAAAGTGGTGCACGTAAGGATTAAGGTACCAATATTGGTAGCAATTGCACACTTTGATGTGCAATTGTTTCCTTTTGGTTTTTTTTTTTTTTTTTAAACCTTGCTTTCAACAAATGATGTCATTTTAGCTGATGTCATTATTTTACACATGAAATAGTTGCTCCTGCTACTCAGCCTAGAGCCTTGAGCATTGTACAAGGACGTGCTATAGGAGTAACCCATTACCTTCTGGGTGGAATTGCCCGTATCGCTGATGATATATATCATAACTCGTACATCCATTTCAAATGCATATCCCATTTTTGCACAGCAGGGTTATGAAAATCCACGAGAAGCGACCGGACGTATTGTATGTGCTAATTGCCATTTAGCTAATAAGCCCGTGGATATTGAGGTTCCACAAGCGGTACTTCCTGATACTGTATTTGAAGCAATTGTTCGAATTCCTTATGATATGCAAGTAAAACAAGTTCTTGCTAATGGTAAAAAGGGGGGGTTGAACGTGGGAGCTGTTCTTATTTTACCCGAGGGGTTTGAATTAGCCCCCCCCGATCATATTTCGCCCGAGATGAAAGAAAAGATAGGCAATCTGTATTTTCAAAGATACCACCCCACTCAAAAAAATATTCTTGTTATAGGTCCTGTTCCGGGTCAGAAATATAGTGAAATTACCTTTCCTATTCTCTCCCCGGACCCTTCTACTAATAAAGATGTTCACTTCTTAAAATACCCCATATATGTAGGTGGGAACAGAGGAAGGGGTCAGATTTATCCCGAAGGGAGCAAAAGTAACAATACAGTTTATAACGCTACAGCGGCTGGTATAATAAGTAAAATCATACGAAAAGAAAAAGGAGGGTACGAAATAACCATAACGGATACGTTGGATGGACGTCAAGTGGTTGATATTATCCCCCCAGGACCAGAACTTCTTGTTTCAGAGGGCGAATCTATCAAACTTGATCAGCCATTAACGAGTAATCCTAATGTGGGTGGGTTTGGTTAAGGGGATGTAGAAATAGTACTTCAAGATCCATTACGTGTCCAAGGACTTTTATTCTTCTTTGCATCTGTTATCTTGGCACAAATTTTTTTGGTTCTTAAGAAGAAACAGTTTGAGAAGGTTCAGTTGTCTGAAATGAATTTCTAGATTCGAAGCGAAGATTTACCAATATTAATTGAAGTTCGTAAAAAGAATCAAATTCTTCTTGGCAATTTGGAGTAGCGTGACGCGACTATGTCGCTATTGTCTCAGATTTGAATGTTATAGAATATACTAAACATAAGATAAGGAGATGGAGAATCTAAAGCAAAGGATTCTCCGTCCTCTTAGTCTTCGACACAAGAAAGGGGGCTTATTCAGAGCAGGTTCAATGGACAACGGGGATGGAATAGCTGTTGGGTGGTTAGGACATCCTATTTTTAAAGATAAAGAAGGACGTGAACTTTTTGTATGTCGTATGCCTACTTTTTTTGAAACATTTCCGGTTGTTTTGGTAGACGGAGACGGAATTGTTAGAGCCGACGTTCCTTTTAGAAGGGCAGAATCGAAGTATAGTGTCGAACAAGTGGGTGTAACTGTTGAGTTCTATGGTGGCGAACTCAATGGAGTTAGTTATAGTGATCCTGCTACTGTCAAAAAATATGCTAGACGCGCTCAATTAGGCGAAATTTTTGAATTAGATCGTGCTACTTTGAAATCGGATGGTGTTTTTCGTAGCAGTCCAAGGGGTTGGTTTACTTTTGGACATGCTTCGTTTGCTCTGCTATTCTTCTTCGGACACATTTGGCATGGTGCTAGAACCTTGTTCAGAGATGTTTTTGCTGGTATTGACCCAGATTTGGATGCTCAAGTGGAATTTGGAGCATTCCAAAAACTTGGAGATCCAACTACAAGAAGACAAGTAGTTTGATACAAGATTTTTCTGTTAGTTTTTTGCTTGTCTTTTTGTGATTTGACATAGATTAAGGAAAGGGAGAAATCTTGATTCGAATCTTCATAAACAGGTATGGAAGCTATAATTGTAAAGCACGAGCGAATTTATGGAAGCATTGGTTTATACATTCCTCTTAGTATCAACTCTAGGGATAATTTTTTTCGCTATCTTTTTTCGAGAACCTCCGAAAGTTCCAACTAAAAAGGTGAAATGATTTTTCATTATATCAATTGAAGCAACAAGCCTCCCAATATTGGGAGGCTTGTTGCTTCAACTAGTCCCCGTGTTCCTCGAATGGATCTCTTAGTTGTTGAGAGGGCTGCCCAAAAGCAGTATATAAGGCATACCTAGTAAAACTTACAAGTAACCCAGATATAGAGATGGCGACTAGGGTTGCTGTTTCCATTATTATATAATTTCAAGACCAAAATGGATCTATAATAAGATCGTTTATTTACAACGGAATGGTATACAAAGTCAACAGATCTCAATGAATACAAAATAGGATTTATGGCTACACAAACCGTTGAGGGGAGTTCTAGATCTGGACCAAAACGAACTGTTGTAGGGGATTTATTGAAACCATTGAATTCAGAATATGGTAAAGTAGCTCCTGGATGGGTAACTACTCCATTGATGGGTGTCGCAATGGCTCTATTTGCGGTATTCCTATCTATTATTTTGGAAATTTATAACTCTTCTGTTTTACTGGATGGAATTTCAATGAATTAAACTAGATTCAAATGAACCGCGAATTCTTAGTTTTTCAATACAAGGAAAGCATTTTGGTTTCGGATTTTTCTACCATTAGATAATTTTGGTATTGTTATATTTTTTGTGTTATTGGTAGTTCGATCGTGGAATTTCTTTCTGTATTTCCGGAATATGAGTGTGTGACTTGTTAGAATAGATCCTATTGATAGTACAGAGAATGGGTCTGTCATCTTGATAGAGATGGTTTTACTTCGTCGGATATTCATCCCTAGTATCTGGAGCACGGAATATATGAAATAGATCACAAAATATTAACTACGATTCATACTTAATATTCATACCCCGCGACCGGACTCCACAAAATTTTCCAAAGAGTTATAAGTTCTAAATCGAAAGATTTTTCTTCTTTTTTTTTTCAAAAAATTCCCTTTTTTTTTTATCAAAAGGCAAAGCTTTCTTTGGATTTTTAGTCATTATATATATCTATTCATTCAATAAGTGATGATCGAAAGATTCTTACTCAGAGAATCTTTGGACTTAGTTTGAAGTTTTGTTGAATCATCGTGGTTCGAGTATGAATCTGGAGTTTTAATCGATTCATAGGGTCTTAACAAGAGAATTCCTATCAATAATAAAGAAAACAAGAATAAAGCGGCATTGCACACAAAAAAATCAAAGAAAGTAGGTAAATAGAAGATTCAAGAGGCCTGTAATGATCAACATAAAGACGAATGCGCCAACTTGATATTTTGACATTATAACCACAAATAAGAGCTTTGGGATTTTTACTCGTTCATATCCTCACTCAGAATGGGAGAGGTTTTATTACAAAGTTTCTATTCCATATCCCAAAGCAATATTTGGGTTTTTTGTTTGAGCTGTACGAGATGAAATTCTCAGATACGGTTCTCAGGGGGGGAGTACTTTTGGTTTACCTATCTCAATAAAGTCTATGATTGGTTCGAAGAACGTCTCGAAATTCAGGCGATTGCAGACGATATAACTAGTAAATATGTTCCTCCTCATGTCAACATATTTTATTGTCTAAGAGGAATTACGCTTACTTGTTTTTTAGTACAAGTAGCTACGGGGTTTGCTATGACCTTTTACTATCGTCCGACTGTTACTGAGGCTTTTGCTTCTGTTCAATACATAATGACTGAAGCTAACTTTGGTTGGTTAATCCGATCAGTCCATCGATGGTCGGCAAGTATGATGGTCCTAATGATGATCTTGCACGTATTTCGTGTGTATCTCACTGGTGGTTTTAAAAAACCCTGCGAATTGACTTGGGTTACAGGTGTGGTTCTGGCTGTATTGACAGCATCCTTTGGGGTAACTGGTTATTCCCTACCTTGGGACCAAATTGGTTATTGGGCAGTCAAAATTGTAACAGGCGTACCGGAAGCTATTCCTGTAATAGGATCTCCTTTGGTCGAGTTATTACGCGGAAGTGCTAGTGTGGGACAATCCACTTTGACTCGTTTTTATAGTTTACACACTTTTGTCTTACCTCTTCTTACTGCCGTATTTATGTTAATGCATTTCCTAATGATACGTAAACAAGGTATTTCTGGTCCTTTATAGAGAATATAGATCATAGATATTTGTAATCAATCATTTATCACTCGAGGAGGAACAATAGTATTTCATTGCTACAAATATGGATTATTGAAAAGAATAAGACATGTATTTGGATATTTTCCTTCAACTAGCACCTATACAATATAGTATTCTTTATTTGAATTTGACACGAATAGTTGAAGTGAATTCTCCGAAGAGAAAATGGATTATGGGAGTGTGTGACTTGAACTATTGATTGGAGCCGTGCAGATAGATATATGCCCTTATCTGCCACATTGGAATTCACACCCAAATGTGTCTTTGTTCCAACCACCCCGTATAAACCCCATACAGAGGATAGGCTGGTTTGTTTGAAAAGAATCTTTTCTATGATCTCTGATGAGACCCGATAATATCGTACATGAATGACGTCTGTGAACAGGCTCCGTAAGATCCAGTAGAATAAATGATGTGACCTAAGACAAATTTTGTTTTAGCTAAATTACTTACTTAATTTAATAGTATAGAAATGCAGCCATTTCCTCTGCATCGACCCGATTTCTGATACTATCGGAGTGAAAGAAGGGGCCTAAAGAAGAGCCGAGGCTAGACTCTATTAGTAACAAGTAAATCCTTTGTATGTAAAAAGTTTCAAGATATTGGGGGATAAAGTTCAATTGCAAGGGTTGAGACGGCCCAGAAAGCACTTAATTATGAAGAACTTTGTAAGCTTACTTGGGTAGTGAGCATTTACTTATAAGAAGAAAATTCCTTAAAATGGGTAGTTGCAATTGCGAAAAATGGAACCCCCGCCTTCTTTAAAATATCATAAACAGTTCCTGTAGGTTGAGTGCCTTTTTCAAGAAAATATAGAATAGCAGGAATATTTAAATAGGTTTGATTATTTATCGGATCATAAAAACCTACTTTCCGAAGATCTCTTCCTTCTCTTCGGGATCGAACATCAATTGCAACAATTCGATAAATGGCTCATTGGGATAGATGTAGATGAACTATAACCCCCCCTAGAAACGTATACAAAGTTTTCTCCTCGTACGGCTCAAACCAAGGAATCCTAATACATGTGATTTTTCTGAAAAGTCTTTATGACTTTTCGAAATGTAATGACTAAGAGAGCTACTGATAATAATAATCCACATAAAAGAGCTGCATAGCCCAATACCATCATACTTACGTGCATGATTAACCACTGTGATTGGAGAGCTGGTACTAATAATTCGGCTTGACGCATTTCAGTTAAAAGACCTGAAGTAGCAAAGCCTTGGGTAAAAATGGTACTTGGCGCGGTTATTGGACTTAAATAATTCTTATGCTTTTTTAAATACGGAACCATATGAATAATGGAGAAACTCCATGAAAGAAAAATTAATGATTCATATAAATTACTTAATGGGAAATGTCCCGAATAAATCCAACGAGTGACTAATAATCCTGTTATAGAGAAAAAAGTAGCTATTATGCCTTTTTCTGACGAATCATATAGTCCTAGGATTTCATCGACTGATAAAGTTATTAAAGAAATTGTAATTACAATTGAAACGATCGAAAAAGATATATGAGTTAATATATGTTCTAAAGCAGAAAAAATCATCAAAATTCTTAAAAAAGTGGGTACAAAAACCAATTAATTATACAAAATTCAAATTCGGAATTCAATTCATTATAGGAGTTATTGTATCTCTTTTACAAGATGCCATGCCGCCACTCGGATTCGAACCGAGATGCTTTAGCACTGCTTCCTAAGAGCAGTGTGTCTACCGATTTCACCAGGGGCCGTTGCACTGGGCGCCAAAGCATGGGTGTTTTGTATCCATTGAGCAAAGACGGGTTGTAATTGAATAGCAGTATCAGAAAACATATCTTGAGGGCGCCCTAAAGCGCTCATGGTATCATTATGAATATACAAACCAAAACTGTG
>JAMXBC010000009.1:102803644-102831147 GCA_024138005.1 Lumnitzera racemosa
TTGAGGTAATATCTTGAAGAGGGTTAAGGATAGTTACAGTAGTGGTGACGATAGTGATGATAGCGATAGTCACAGTTAATAGTGGTAGCGGCGATAGTAACGATAGTGACGATAATATGGTGGTGACAATAATATGATAGTAATAGTGTTAGTAGAGATAATGGTGGTATTAACGGTGACAATAGGTGGTAGTAGTTAGTGGTTATTAGTAGTGGCGATAATAATGGTTGTTGCAGTGGCGGCAACGGCGGCAGCGATAATGACGGTAATGGTAATTAATGGTAGTAGTGGTGGCGACGATAGCAGTAGTGGTCGCTAATAATGATATCGGTGGTGGTGGTAGTCATTATTAAATTGATATGAGGTTATTTTTTAAAAAAATGTGAAATTTTATGAATAATCGTGATTTTTTTTTTATTAAATTAAGGAATCCCTGTTATTCAATTTCACATAATAAGGATTTTCTAAAAAATTGTGATTCGAAGATAAAAACTAAGTAAAATCTATAATAAAAAATAAGAGAGGAAATGAATTTTTTTATGTATTTAATTAATAGAGAAACGAAAAGGAAATCAATAATAATCATTGTTAAAAGATAGGATAAAAGATAAATTAAAATTATAATATACCCCTAAAAATAATAACAATAAGGAATAGATTTATGTAGTATTTAGTTAGTAAAACTTGATAAGATAAGGAGATTTGGATAGTATAGAATAAAAATAGTGTAATCCTACTTTACTACGTTTAATTTGTTTAACATTGCACATAGATTTTTGTAATTAAAAAATTTTAAGAAAATTTAATTAGTCATAATATAAACTATAATAAAGTTTAATATTATAATTTGGGAATTCAATGTGGAGTTATTTTTAAAATTATAAAAGATTATTTATTTTGTATCATATGAAATATATTTTTGTACCATCAAATGTATGGTACATATTTTTAAATTTTTGTTCAATACTTTAGGATCTTGTTTATCCAATATTATAGCTAATTATACATATCAAATAGTAAAATATTGTGTTTAGTTCAATACCATAAAATTACAATAATCAAACAATATCTTAAGAAAAAGAGACAAAGTGGTAAATATAATTTTCCATCCATTTTTCTCTCCTTGTTCTCTCTTTTTCGAAAGGAAAAAAAAAATGTGTAGGGTTAAGTTAACAAATCATTCCCTTTTCCTTTCTTCCCCAATTCACTCTAACCAAACAATTAAATTTAAGTATTTTCCTTACTATTTCCTTTTCTCTCTATTATTTTCCTCTCATTTCCCTCATCCCAAACATTCCGCTAAATACTCTAGCCAATGATCACCAACCATTGATGTACAAGAATTAGATAAATAATATAATTAGATTTTAATATAAAACAATTATCCAATCAAATTATATACATAACATATGGCTTAGAAAAAAAAAATGCATAAGTAGCCTTACAAATGCTTAGAGAAGAAAAAATATACAATAAATATATTTACTATAAAAAGGATTAAAAATATAATTATTGTTTAAAGAAGTAAAGATAGCTTAACGAAAAAAATGAAGAAAAAAATAAGGATAATGTATCAACAAGGAAAAATGGGTTAGTGTTTTAGTGGGATTAATGGGATCGATTCAAATTAGTCTTCAAAAGGTCGAGGTAGTGAACTATGTTTAAGATTTTTTTTTTCTTTTTTGTTTTACGAATTATGTTTGAGATTGGACCAACAAAATTGTTAAGAAGTTATGAATAATTGGGATTTGCAATATAGGAGCAACGATTGGATGATATCCTGCATACCATCCAAAAGTTATGCATATCATTTTATGGACGTATATAACAATCAAACAAGACAATAGATGCTTAGATACTAATCCAATTTTTTAGGCATCATCCAAACAATAATAAGTCTCCCTTCCAAATGGGAATGACATTTCAAATCTACATAATGGTCTTAGCCGCCATCAACCAAACGATGGTCATGATACTGTCTAATCAATATCAATTAAAATGTATACCACCCTTTTAAGAACTATATATAAGGATTTCATCAATGGTCTATTAGGGTTTTATCAACCGCAGCTAAGGATATTAGATGTATTGAAAAATAATGAACTCTCTTGATGAGACTTATCCTTTTATTGAGTGATTATCTATCCTATATGATTTTGTGTTCTTATTAATCTTCCAAGGATTGTATTGAATCCACGTTTGAATTTTCATGTGCAATGCTGACACCAAGTAACATCTCATGTCCAATTTCGTATTTACGAGCAATATTAAGTACAAGTATCATTTTAGATATAAATTAGTTTATATTTAATGCTAGTAAATAATATATAGTATTATTTACATCTATACCTCTCTTATTTTTTTTGTTAAACACGTTAAAACCCAAGTTATAATAATTACAACTTAGTTCTTACTTGCAAATTACATCATTATTATTTAGGGAAATTGCATTGACTATCCTTAAAAAATTTCATAATTGTATAAATACCTCACATTTGTAAAATTGAGCACTTTCTCCCTTCTTACATGTATGGACCTTACTATATTACATACAAGGATATTTTACTACAAGAAATTTAAATTATAATGACGTATATCATATTTTAAAGAAAAAGGATTACCATATCTACTTTAGAAATTAACAAATAAATCAAAGACAAAAAAAGAAAAGAAATAAAAATGATGATGTTGTCTTTCTCTGATAACTTTCATCAATTCAAGCCTATAAAGAAATAAAAATGACGATGTTGTCTTTCTCTAATAATTTTCATCAATTCAACCCTCTATTATTAAAATCATATACCTATTATTTTCAACAACACTTATCAATCTAAAAGTTTTATCCCAAATCTAATTTGATAAAAGCTATAGGTATGAATCTTTAGCGGATATTTAAACACAAAAACCAAAAGTTAACTGCAATACAAGTTCATTTTGCTCTTTTATTACAATAGCTTCATTATGAAAGGTTTCATGTAATGTTTTAATTTTATACCTTCCACTTCACATCATAACCGGTACCTCTTAGAATTCACTATTGAACTATGGTATTATCTTTATTTGTAATGCTTTTTGATTCCATATGCTATTTTTTATGTGCTTGTTTTTTCAATGAGTTGACATTCTTTTTAATTTAGATATATCATATATGTCATCTATCATGCTAATTTTTTTTTGCAATGTAATATCCTTATAAGTTGTAAGAAAAAATAATGAGTCCACATCTATTTAGGTGGAGGTAAAAGTGCTCAATTTTGAAAATGTGGTTGTTAGTGCAATTATGAACACTTTTAGTGATGATTGATGCAATTTACCCTAATTATTTTGGTATTAGAGCTTATTGCTTCAACATGCTTGGTAAGTTAAACTTATTCTATACTTGTTCATGAACATTGAAAGCTAAAGGAGTTGTCATCCTTTGTTATTGATTGTATGTATTGTGAAGTTAAGAAGTGTTTAATGTCTTATTGAAGTTATTAGGGGAGTTGGGGTTCATGTATTATGTGGTTGTTGATTATAATGCTTAGGATATTGCATTAGATTAAGTGTTTATCAAATTGCTTGACAAAAAAGTTTATTCTTTAAATAGTATTCTTAAGAATGTCTAGTGAGATTGAGAACAATGAAGGAGATAGTCTTATATGGAGTTCGAGAAGAACGGTATATACATTTTTGAGTTCTAAGTGCAAAATATTGCCATTACAATTATTTGGATTGATTCAAGCTAGGAGGATGATTGATAAGGTGAGAACAAAGAAGGGAACATAAGGAGAATTATGGTATTAATTAGAGGAAAATGAATAGGATAAATTTGATGATGATGCTTTAATTTAGAATTTTGGGGAGAGAAGAAACAAGAATTGTTGATAGAGATTTAGAGGACATCAAATTGAAGATTCCTCCTTCTAGTGGAAGTAATATACCTCAAGTGTATTTAAATTAAGTGCTAAAAATGAGAAAGTTTTTTATTACAATGAATGTAATGTACACACTAAAGTTAAGCTTGCTACTTGTTTTTGTTAAGCAAATTGATACGTGGTAGGATAACTTAATTGCTAAGAGGCATAAAGACGGGGAAAGATCAGTGACAACTAGGAGGTTGAGGAAAAGATTGTTGAGTCAATAACTTATAGCGATTACTTCACATGAAAAATGTTATCTGTGCTTCAAATGTTGGAGGAAGAAAGGTCAAGTGTGGAGGATTATTATAAGGATCTTAAAAACTTTGTTGGCTCGATGTAGGTTTAATAAGTCTTTAAAACAATCCATTACTAGATTTCCTAGCTAATGGGCTTCATATTGTATATGTGGTTTGGTACTAATAATTCTCCTCTTTGGAAGATGTGATTAAGTTAGCAGTAAAGGTTGAGGGGCAATGGGTTCAGAGATATAATGACTATTACTGCTACGCTGAAAATTTTCCAATATTGAGCATGATAAATATTAAATGTATGCAAGAGAGTTAAATGGGTCAACTTGACTCGACCAACTTGACTCGACTCACTTTGACTTGTGGGTTAAATAGGGCAAAAAAATCTCTTCCTTAACCTATTTAAAAAACGGGCTAACTCTTAAGCTAAAGGTGTGAATGTATTAAACAAGTCAATCTAAATGATCTACTTTGGCTTGCAGGTTAAATAAGTCAAATTTATTTGGCTTGCTTTTTGAACTAGTGAAAAAACCTAGACCTAAACTTGTTAAAAAAGGGAGTTGAATGGGTTAGCCTATAGATCAAAACTCATTTACATATCTTTAATAAATACGAAGAGATAAGAACGGTTAAGAGGAGACTTGAAAGAGGAGAGTCAAGTGAACAAAGCAAGTTGACCTGAAGGTTATTGAGCAATTACCAAGCATGAAATAATAAGGTCTAAAGTACTTTAAATTTCCTAGAATATGGTCATATTACTTCTTATTAGCCAAACATCAATGTGTGTGTGTGCATGGTGAGGAAGGAAAGGGATGAGAGGGGGAATGTTGAGAGATCATCAAGGCAAATGAATTTGAGAGATCATTAAGGCAAATGGATGTTTGGTTATGTAATGAAATTGGGCAAAGTGGATATTTCTATAGAAAGTCTTTTAAGGTTGAGGTTAATATTGATCCATACACCGCTATTACTTTATTAACTAATGTGACAATCATAAAGATGCATTATTACAATGTCTTAATGGGCTATAGGAAAAAACTATCCTACCTACTGAAAATGAGGATTGAGGTGTTAATTGAAGAGGTAAATACAGTTGCTAATGATTTTGTTGGAAAAATTCAAAATTTATAGGAAGAACTGTCTTTTTTTTAACCAATTTCTATGTTGACTTCGACTTATTGAGTTTTGGTTTACATAAGAAGTTTAGAACTTCAGAGACAATGAATATAGCAACTAACTCTATTGTACTCGTATTTTCAAATGGTTAATCTGCTTTTTTATACATTTAGATTTTATATTTGTGAATATAAATTACTTTGTTTACAAAAGAAAAAAAAAATAAGTTTTTGGTTTCAAAGTTCTTAAACTATTGATTTCTAGAATTGTTAATAAACTTACCTAAGATATTCATCGATAGAGGTCTTTAAGAACTAATAGTATGGTAATTTCTATGAAAGATCCATTATATTTCTTATGTATGCTTTTCAATTTGTATTAAGTTGTTTTCAACTTTCTTATAATACCTAGCAAGCTAAGGAGTTGTTCTTTCTAGTTCCTCTTTGTGATATTTTGCCTCTTTTTTGCTACGTCTTAGGCATAACTTTTTATATAGAGTAACATTCTTCACTAGACTCTAATACTACTATTTTGTGCATTACCTCTATAGGATGTATTGTTTTTGTATAATACTTCTTGTTAGTGTTAGGGTTTTACATACCCGACCTTTACAGTGTTGTCAAATTGGGTTGACCTGTCCGATCCAACCTAGTTTAACCTAATCCCTCTATAAAATTGGTTTAAGTCATCCCTTTGACTTTTATTAATAGTAGCCTTGATTTGACCCAATTAACCCGACTAGTTCAACTTGGTTCTTATAAGTGTAAGCCCCACAATTAACCATTCGAGGTTTCGATCAGTTGAAAGACTCGATCGAACCTAAATTCTAAAGTAAAGCTAGAAATATTAATAAACTGATCCTGTAAACTTGAATTTAAGAAAATAAACAATAAAATAAAAGAATATAAAAATTTTAAATTTTAAGTATATAACTCGTTATTTATCGAAAATGCGTAAAATGCATTCCGGTACTTAACAAATCGCTAGAGATAAATTATATGTATACTAAAAATTATAAAATAACTTAAATAATATTTAAGAATATTTATTTGTACTATATATGAACTTACATATAGGTATAAATACGCGTAATTACTTAAAATATGCAAAATGTGCTAAAATAATACTAAATACTTAAAGAAAATTCATAATTAATTAAGAAAAAAATCAAGAAAAATCAAGACAAATCAGGAATGATCCAAATCAAATCGTGGAAGGTCAGGATCTACAAAAGAAAAATTTATCAATTAAAGACAACACAAAAGCCAAAAATTAAGGAAATTGGGCAAAGTCATGTCTAATTAATGTATAATAATTACAAAAAATTGTCTATAAATAAGGAAAAAATTTCCAAAACTCATTTAGACAGTTTAGCATTAGAGAAAAATAGGAAACCTGAAAAAATAGAGAGAAAATCCAAAAAAAAAAAGAAAAGAAAACTATGCAGTTCTAGTAGTGAGAGAAAACCACACACCACCACCATCTGGGACTGAGCCACCACCACCACACCACTCTAGCCCCACCTTCTAGGTCGGCCGACAGCCTTAGACCAGGTTTGGACGACCAAAAAACTTCGAACCAGTTAGTCCCTTAAATTTCTCGATTTTGAATGATTTTGTAAAATTAGTTGTTTTGCCTAGAAAATTATGAAACTTGTTATTTTGAGGTTTTATTGTATGCAGATTTAGGAAAAAATAGTGATTTATTTTAATTACGTCTGAAAATATAGGGTTCTTAACAAATTATTCAAAACCAAGCATGATTAGAACGGAAAATAAATAGGCTTAGGAGTGTAGTTTGGAGCTCAATTTTTTTCTATAGGATGCTCATGTGATATAGAACAATGCTATGAATCCATTTTTTTTAAATTAATTTTTGAAATTTTTAAGTTAATTTTTAGCCCTAAAATGATGGAAAAATTGGATGATTTGGGGTTAATTAGGTGATTAAGATATTAATTACTGATTTAGATAGTAATCAGATGTTTAGGAATGTTAATCTCTGATGTGAAATCCTAATCCTAGCCTTTGAAGTATCAAGTATGGTTAATTTAGGAAATTAGGTAATTAATATAAGAAATTAGTAATATATGAAATTGTAAATTAATAAATCTAAAAAATTAGGGTTATTTAGATAATATTAGAGTAAAAATCAGAATAATATTAAATCTGAATTAAGATTAAATTTTAGGTAATTATATAAAAAAGTAAGATTTTCTCACATCGGGGATAAATCCGATACCCTAATTAGAACTAGCGTGTACCGAATAGTTTAGAATACTAAATTAAGACCCAATAGGATATTTGAATACTCGAGCATAATGTGATTAATTTCGCATTAGGATTCAAACATATTTAGGACTTAGAAATCGAACTAGAACCTAATTTAAAAAAAAATTGATTCGGAAACCGAACTCGAACCTAACCCTAAACCTAGAATAATTATAAAAGACTTAAGACCTAGATAATTAGGTATATTAAACCTTAAGTAAAACATAACAATAAGCATTTTAGGAGAAAATGAACCTATAATCATTATATGAAAACTGAAACCACGTTTATGTTATAGGGATGATCGGCGATGGCTTGAGCAAGTCGAACCTCGAGTGAGTGAGCGAGCGAGGAGTTAAGGTAAGTTGAGATTAATACAATGCTGTATTTTGGGAGACTTAAGATTATGCTTGGTTGTGCTTGTTAGATAGTTGGATGTGTGCATGTGCTTGATTATGGGTAATGTTATGATTCTGTTTGTTGCTCTAGCATGTATTGTATGATTTGTATGAAATGATCATCCTAAACTGAACTTAATCAAATATATGACCAGTAATCATAATCGGACATGCTACCCGTTAGGAGAACTTAGGACTCTCCGGCCGAATACTGACCCCTTCGAAAGGGATAACACAGGATTACAAAATGGTCCCTTCTTCATCCTTAGTCGAACTAAATGACAGGAGAGGAGGTCGTGGTAAGGGTGAAGACAATGGTTCGAAGGTAGTCGCGGGAGGAGCGAGGTTTCCATTATACAAGCTTGGGTTTGATCATCCTAAACTGGACTTAATCAAATATATGACCAATAATCATAATCGGACATGCTACCCGTTAGGGGAACTTAGGACTCTCCGATCGAATACCGACCCCTTCGAAAGGGATAGCACAGGATTACAAAATGGTCCCTTCTTCATCCTTAGTCGAACTAAGTGACAAGAGAGGAGGTCGCGGTAAGGGTAAAGACAATGATTCGAAGGTAGTCGCGGAAGGAGCGAGGTCTCCATTACACAAGCCTGGGTTTGGTCGTGAGCTGTTGCATTAATGGCAACTCCTCAACCCGGATTAGAGCGGGCACAATTTCTCTAATCTTACGACTGGCCGGATAACGTCGTGCGATGGCATTTGCTTGCACATGCATTGCACCTAATAAGTTGATTGAAACCCTTATTGTGTTTATGTTATAGTTTTAAGTCCTCCATTCTAACTTACTGAGCTGTGGTTGCTCACATCCCTAGAGACGTCGTGCAGGTGCTAGCTAAGAAGTGGCAACAATTACTCTGAAGCTAGCAATTGCCGGATCCTGGGTAGTGAGGAAAAACATTGAAGAATCAACACATATTTTATTACTTTTCATTTCTGAATAATGTATAACTAGGAAATATGTTACGGAGAATTATTATAAACTTTAATTTCAATAATTGAATTATAGTGTATATATATATTTCCTCACTTTCTTAGGTAAATGATTTATTTAAATTACAAACTGCTTACTTCAAAGCGGGTTAGTCGTGGACACCTTGTGTAGATTAGGTCTAAGATAGCGGTTGTAAGGCTAACTTCTATCTTAAGATGGTTTACACGGCGGGGCTGTTACGACTTTGCCGCTTCGGGGCATGACAGTTCTAAATTGGTATCAGAGCAAAGTTCTACTGAACTCGCTTTGAAATGAACAATTAAAAAAGTTAAACATCTTAGAAGTACATTAAGAGTGGGTAAAAATAAAGGGATATTAAAATATCGTACTACAAATTATAGGATAAGTAGTGACTATAACACTACATTGAGATAAACGTTAATCAAATTTAGCTCTAGTAATGGGATCATATGGAGCAATTGGTGAATAGTTGAGGTGATTCAAGTGGAATAAAGGAGAATCCCTGATTTAATCTAGAATTGAGATATGAAAAATAATATTTTAATTGGTTAGTGGGAATATGCTAATATTATGGATTATATTACCGAGGAGTTTGTTAACGGAATTGTATGGAAATTGATGAGAAGTGATAGGACTTATGGACAATAACAAAGATTAATCTGAGTTTTATTATGATGGAGATTATGTAATATGACTTATTGAATAAGGATAGTTTGGAAGTGAAAGATTGTAACTCAGTCAATACTAGTAAGATATGTGTAGTAATGGTAGAAGAAAGATACCCTATTCTGCTAATACAACGTATACTTTGACTAGCGCATCGTATATCTTTAAATGATTAACCCTAAAGGTTTAGTGAATGGCTTTCACATTTTCCTGGATTAGTTGGAGTAGACTAAGATTATATATAGCATGAGATTACTGTAAGCCCCAAAACTAGCAATCCGAGGTTTCGATCGGTTGAAAAACCTGATCGAGCCTAAATTATAAAATAAAGCTCGAAATATTAGTAAACTGATCCCGTAAGTTTGAATTTAAGAAAATAAGTAATAAAATAGGAGACTACAAAATTTTCAAATTTTAAGTATATACCTCGTTATTTATCGAAAATGCGTAAAATGCATTCCGATACTTAACAAATCGCTAGAGATAAATTATATGTATACTAAAAATTATAAAATAACCTAAATAATATTTAGGAATATTTATTTGTACTATATATGAATTTACATGTAGGTATAAATACGTGTAATTACTTAAAATACGCGAAATGTGCTAAAATAATACTAAATACTTAAAGAAAATTCATAATTAATTAATAAAAAATCAAGAAAATCATAAAAAATCAAGAATGATCCAAACTAGGTCATGGCAGGTCAGAATCCAAAAAATAAAAATTAACCAATTAAAATTAGACAACGCAAAAACCAAAAATCAAGGAAATTGGGCAAAGTTATGTCTAATTAATGCACAATAATTACACTAAAGCTTTATAAATAGCAGGAAAAATTTAGAAGCTCATTTGGACAGTTAGAAATCATAGAAAATTAAGAAGAGTCGAAAATTGAGAGAAAAACCAAAGAAAAAAAAAAAGAAAAGGAAAACTGTGCAGTTAGAGCCACAAAGGAGAACCTAGATCCGACGGGCAGTTGGAGGTGGACAGCCACCACCACCACATGATGGTGGCAACGCCCAGGTGGGCCGACACACCCATGGCCACCGGCGGTGGTCGGAGCTACCGAGATCGGTGAGTCCGATTTCCAGCCCGATTCTTATGTAATTTTGTAAAAATAGTAAATATTCGTTGAAAATTATGAAACCTGTTATTCTAGAATATTTTCGTATTTAGTTTTTATGAAAAATATTATTTTGATGAAAATATATCTTGTGATATAGGGTCCTTAAGAAATCGTACGAAATCGTGCAAAACCAAACATGTTTCGGTTTAGAAATAAATGATCTTAGGAGTGTAGTTTTGAACCCAAAATTTTTGTATAGATTACTTAGATGATATAGAACAATGCTATGAAGCCTGTTTTCAAAAATTAATTTTCAAAATTTTTAGATAATTTTTAAGCCTTAAAATGAGGCGTAAAATGGGTAATTTATGGTTAATTAAGTAATCAAATGATTAATTACTGATTTAGTGAATAATTATAAGTTTTAGGATGTTGAAATCTGATGGAGTATGATACTTGTAGCATTTAGGGTGTTAGATGTAATTATTAAGTTAATTATGTAGTAAGTGATTAATAAGGAAAAATAGTTAACTTTAAGTTAATTTTGTAAATTAGGAAAATTAGGAGTAAAATATGATTTAGGATGAATTTAAATATTTTGAAATGATAATTGATGTTTAGGGATGGTAATTAAAGTGATAGAAATATTAGAAATGCATTATGTACATAATTGGCAATAATGTATAATATGTAATTTTTGAAAATATAATAAATAGAAAATATTAGGATAAAAATTGATATTATATAAATAATAAGGATATATAATAAATCTGATAAGAAACTTGAATTTATATAATTATATGAAAAATATAAAAATTTCTCACATTAGGAGTAAATTCGGTACACTAATAAGGATATAAGTGTACCGGATGAAATAAAATACTGAATAAGGGTAATAATGATATTTAGGAGGTTGGAAAGTAATGTGATTAATTTTACATTATGAGTTGAAATGAATTTCTAGGGTTGGAATATAAAGCATTACTTAGAAATCAAACTACAACCTAATTTAGAAATCGATGTGGAAACCGAACCCGAACCTAACCCTAAACCTAGAATAATTATAAAAGACTTAAGACCTAAATAATTAGGCATATTAAACCCTAAACAAAACCTAACAATAAGCGTTATAGGATAAAATGAACCTATAATAGTTATATGAAAAGATGAAACCACGTTTGTGTTATAGGGATGATTGGCGATGGCCTGAACTAATCGAACCTCGAGTGAATGAGTGAGGAATCGAGGTAAGTTGGGAATTAATACACTACTTTATTTTGGAGGCTTGAGATTATGCTTGATTGTGCTTATTAGATAGTTGGCTGTGTGCATATGCTTGATTATGAGTGATACTATGATTCTGTTTGTTGCTCTGTCATGTATTGTATGACTTGTATGAAATGATTGATCACCCTAAACTGGACTTAATCTAATATACGACCAGTAATCATAATCGGACATGCATAGCAACCCATTAGGGGAACTTAGGACTCTCCGGCCAAATACCGACTCCTTCGAAAAGGATAGCGCAAGATTGCAAAATTGTCCCTTCTTCATCCTCAGTCGAACTAAGTAACATGAGAGGAGGTCGCGGTGAGGGTAAAGACAGTGGTTCGAAGGTAGTCGCGAGAGGAGCGAGGTCTCCATTACACAATGTTACGCCCCGAAGTTGCAAAGTCGCAACAGTCCCGCCGTGTAAACCATTTTATGATAGTAACTGGCCTTACAGTGCCTACCATAGAGATAATCTACACAAGGCGTCGACGACTCCTCGCTTTGAAGTAAACAGTTTAATAATGATTATACAACAATTATGATAATTACCACAAAGTTTTATAAAACATAGATATTTATAATAATGTTTACAGAGCTTCGCAGGAAGTTTTACATAGTAACTACAGTTTACTAATTTACAAAATAACGAACAGTCTTCAACCTTTAACTACAAGGTCAGTCTAGTTACACATTTACTAAATAACTTGATTCTCACACCCCTGGCTTCAAAAGGATTAACCTCTGGATAATTGTAGGGCGGCATAGTACTTGAAGAGATTACAAATCAGAACCTGCAAAAAGATCTATAAAGGTATGAGCAACTACGGCTCAGTAAGTTGAATTGGAGACTCGTGAATGCATACAAGCACAAACAGGGTTATCAAACAATTATTTCATGCAATGCAACAATCAAGTGTCATCGCACAACGTAGTCCGGTCCGTTGTGAAATCAGAGAAATTTCGTCCGCTCTAATCCGAGTTGAGGAGTTTCATGTTATGCAGCAGCTCACAACCAAACCCAGGCTTATGCAATGGAGACCTCGCTCCTCCCGTGACTACCTTCGAACCATTGACTTCACCCCCGCCGCGACCTCCTCTCCTGTCACTTAGTTCGACTGAGGATGAAGAAGGGACCATTTTGCAATCCTGCCCTATCCCTTTCGAAGGGGTCGGTATTTGGTTGGAGAGTCCTATGACCCCCTAACGGGTTGCAATGCATGACGTTTTCGGTTATTAGGGTCGACTAAGATTAAATGCCGGTTAGGGTGTTCAACAAGTTCATACCAATTCAATCAGTCATAAAGTCATTCACAGTACAAATTCCAGCACGAATTCAGATACATCAAGCACATGCGCAAACTATTTACAATCACAATCATATACAAGCCTAAGTCTCCGAGTAATACGAAACTAGTACTCTATTACAATAAGCAATAACCCAACTTACTTGAATTTGCTCGATCGCTCGATCCTCTAATTGCGAGCTGATTTGTTTCTGGGTATCCTATAATACAAATAGGTTCTTTTAGTACTTATATTTTATGGATTATTATTCTAACTCATAATATAACTCATTTTCCTCATGTATACCTATAACGTAGTAATGATTCGTTGTGTTCTATTTCGGGGTTCGGCTCCTAAACTAGATTCTAGTTTTAATTCTTAAGTCGTAATTAAGCTCGAATCCCAATGTGGTATTAATCACATTATGCTCGGGTATTCAAATATCCTATTGGGTCGTAATTTTTGTATTCTAAACTATCCAGTACACGCTAACCCTAATTGAGATATCGAATTTATTACCGGTGTGTAAAACTCTTACATTTTGAGATATTTACATAAATTAAATGTCATTTCAGATTTATTATTTTTCTGATTTCTATTATAATATTATCTAAATAACCTTATTTTTTTAAATTTATTAATTTACATTTTCACATATTACTAATTTATTATATTACTTACCTAATTTGCCTAATTAACCATACTTAGTACCTAAAGGATAGGATCAAGGTTCCACTGCAGAGATTAACTTCCCTAAACCTCTAATTAAGATTCAAATTAGTAATTAACATCCTAATCACTTAATTAACCCTTAATTACCCAATTTTACCATCATTTTAGGGCTAAAAATTAACTTAAAAATTTCGAAAATTAAATTTAAAAAAATGGCTTCATAGCACTGTTATATATCAAATGAGCCTCCTACAAAAAAATTTTGAACTCCAAACTACATCCCTAAGCCTATTTATTTTCCGGTTTACTAATGCTCGGTTTTGAACAATTTGTTAGGGACCCTATATTTCCAGATATAATTAAACTAAATAAATATTTTTCCCTAAATCTACATACAATAAAACATCATAATAACAAGTTTCATAATTTTCTGGGCAAAATAAATAATTTTACAAAATTATACAAAAATCGGGTGAATAAATGACTAACCGGTCCGAAGCTTTTGGGCCGTCCAAACCCGGTCCAATGTTATCGGCCGGTCCAGGCGGTGGGTCTATTGTATGGTGGTGGTGGTGGGTGGTGGTTTTAGTTCACCTTGCTAATCTGCACGGTTTTCTTTTTTCTTTTTTTTTTTATTTTCTAGAATTTCTCTCGAATTTTTTTGTGTTTCGATTTTTCTCAGATCACAAACTAGCCAAATGACTTCTGAGAATTTTTTCCTTATTTATAGACAAATGTAGTAATTAATGTGCATTAATTTGATGGGATTTTGCCCCATTTCCTTCATTTTAGGCTTTTTGTTTGTCCAATTCCTATTGATTAATTTTTTTCTTTTCAGTCCACGACCTGATCTTGTTGCAGTTATCTTATTCTGATTTTTTTCTGATTTTTTTATAATTATTTTGTATTTTTCTTTAATTATTTACTTAGTTTTCGGACAATTTTAGTAATTACGCGTATTTTTATCTACACGTAAATACATGTAGGATACACGTGAACATTCCTAAATATTATTTTGGTCATTCTAAAATTTTTAGTATACATATAATTTATCTCTAGTAATTTATTAGTTATTTCATGACACTTTTCGCATTTTCGGTAATTAATACCTATTATACTTAAAATTTGAAAATTTTATAGTATCCTATTTTATTACTTATTTTCTTAAATTCAAGTTTACGGGGTCAGTTTTACTAATATTCCTCTCAATAGTTTCTAATTTGGGTTTGATCGGATCCTTTAACCGATTGCCCTAAACTTTGGGTTCTAAGTTCAACCCTACGGTTACTTGGCTTGGTTTTAGGGCTTACAATTCCACCCCCCTTCAAAAAAGTTTTGTCCTCAAAACTTCTGTATATCTAATTTACACTTAAATGACTAAATACAATAATTGATATGCTCTTACTAACCTGGAAGTTAGAAAAACCATGGATACTGCTCCATCATTGCAGCTTTTGGTTCCCAAGTCATCTCCAAGTCTGGACCTTCATTCCATTGAATCTTCACATACTCCATATCTCTGTTCCTTAACTTCTGAACCCGGCTATCCAAGATCTTTATGGGTTGTCTCACCAGTTGAAAATTCTTCGTTAACTCCACTGGCTCTATTTCCACTATTGCATTCGGGTTCTTTATGAATCTTCTCAACATGGACACATGGAATACATTATGATAGCCTAATAGACTTGGAGGTAAAGCTACTCGGTATGATACATTGCCAACTTTCTCCAAGACTTTAAATGGACCAATGTATCGTGGGCTTAGTTTTCCCCTTGAACCAAACCATCAGAGTCCTTTGAATGGGCTTATTTTAAGGTAAACATGATCACCCATTTCAAATTCCAATGGTCTTCTCTTCAAATCAGCCCAACTTTTATAACGGTCCTGAGCTTCCTTCATCCGTTGTCGTACAATCTTAATCTTCTCACTCGTTTGATTGATCATGTCTGGTCCAATCATGGCATACTCTTCATGATCCCAATACAGTGGCGATCTGCACTTCCTCCCATATAACGCCTCATAAGGTGCCATATGTATGGTTGCATGATAACTATTATTATGGTATACTCTTCATGATCCCAATACAGTGGCGATCTGCACTTCCTCCCATATAACGCCTCATAAGGTGCCATCTGTATGGTTGCATGATAACTATTATTGTAGGCAAATTCTATCAACGGTAAATATTTATCCCAATCACCTCCAAAATCCAACACACAAGCTCGTAGCATATCTTCTAAAGTTTGAATCGTTCGCTCAGACCGCCAGTCTGTTTGTAGGTGATAGGCTGTACCAAACTGCAACTTTGTGCCCAAAGCTCTATGTAAACTCTCCCAGAATTTGGATACAAACCGACTATCTCGGTCAGAAACAATACTCTCAGGAACACCATGTAGCCTTATTATTTCTCGGACATACAGTCTAGCCATCTTTTCCATTGAATCACCAGTCCGATAAGATAAGAAATGTGCACTCTTCGTTAATCTATCCACGACTACCCAAATGGAATCGTATCCAACTTGAGTCCTTGGTAATGCTACTACAAAATCCATGGTAATATGATCCCATTTCCATCGCGGTATTTCTAAAGGTTGTAATAGTCCACCTGGTCTTTGGTGTTCTGCTTTGACTTGTTGGCATGTCATGCATTCAGATACATATTGTGCCACTTCTCTCTTCATCCCATTCCACCAATACATAAGTTTTAGATCTTGGTACATTTTATTTCCTCCTGAATGCACAGTATACCCTGTAATGTGTGCTTCATCCAAAATTTGCTTCTTTATGTCTGCATCTTGTGGTACACATATTCTTCCTCTAAACCTTATTAGACCTCTATCATCCACCTTAAAGTCAGGGTCCTATCCGTTACTCACCTTCTCTTTTATCTCTATCAGACCCCTGTCCTCCTCTTGCTTTTGCTTGATTCTCTCTAATAGAGTAGGTTGCAATTCCCAGTTCATTAACTGGCTATTAGGTTCACACCAATCAAACCCAATTTGCATCCTCTCAAATTCATGCACTAATTCATGTTGAGGTGTTAACAATAAGGCAACCTGTTCATAATTCTTTCGACTTAATGCATCTGCCACCAAATTGGCCTTTCCAGGGTGGTAATTTATATTCAGATCATAATCCTTAATCAGTTCTAACCACCTTCTTTGCCTTAAATTCAACTCCTTTTAAGTAAAGAAATACTTCAAACTCTTATGGTCAGTGTACATCTCACACCGTTGTCCATAAAGATAATGTCTCCAAATCTTCAAGGCAAACACTACAGCGGCTAACTCCAAATCATGAGTTGGGTAATTCCTTTCATGTGGCCTTAATTGTCTTGATGCATATGCAACAACTTTTCTATCCTGCATCAATACACAACCTAATCCATTCCGTGAAGCATCACTGTACACATTATAAGGCTTATCCGGATCAGGTAATGTTAATACTGGTGCTGTAACCAATCGTTTCTTCAACTCCTGAAAACTCATTTCACAATCTTCACTCCATTCGAACTTTACATCCTTCTGGGTCAATTGAGTCAACGGTTTGGCAATTTTGGAAAAATCCTTTATGAACCGTCGATAGTATCCAGCCATGCCCAGAAAACTCCTTATCTCAGTCACTGTGGTTGGTTGCTTCCAATCCATTACTGCTTTCACTTTATCCGGGTCTACAGAGATTCCTTCTCCAGATATAATATGACCTAGAAAAGAAATTCTATCCAACCAAAAATCACATTTACTTAACTTGGCATATAATTGATTCTCTCTCAACTTTTGTAATGCCAATCGTAAATGCTCTGCATGCTCCTCCTTACTTTTTGAATAAATCAAAATATCATCAATAAACACCACAACAAACTTATCCAAATATGGTTGATATATGCGATTCATCAGGTCCATAAATACAGCCGGAGCATTTGTCAAGCCAAATGACATCACCAAAAATTCATAATGACCATATCGAGTTCTAAATGCAGTCTTATGTACATCTTCCAGCTTAACTCTCAATTGATGATATCCTGATTTTAAATCTATTTTAGAAAACATAGTAGCACCTTGGAGTTGATCAAACAAATCATCAATGCGAGGTAACAGATACCTATTCTTAATGGTAACCTTATTTAACTCCCGATAGTCTATACACAATCTCATAGTACCATTCTTCTTTTTCACAAACAATACCGGTGCTCCCCATGGTGAAACACTCGGTCGAATAAACTTCTTATCCAATAGCTCCTGAAGTTGCTTCTTTAGTTCCTGAAGTTCTATGGGTGACATCCGATATGGAGCTTTCGAAATAGGTTCAGTTCCAGGAACTAATTCTACATTGAAATCCAACTCTTGGGGTGGAGCTAACCCTGGTAAATCCTCCGGAAATACATCTGGAAACTCATTCACTACTCGTATGTCTGCTACCTTGGGTATTTCCTTTTCTGCATCCACAGCAAACACCCAACAAAATTTCCAATCATCCTCCTTTACTCTTGTCTGAAATTTTTCATCACATATCTCCATCACTGATAAATTCAACCTATTTCCACCAGCTTTTCCTTGAAATATTATTTCTCCATCATTAAGATTGACAATTTTATTCCTACACTCCAAATAGCTTTATTCTTTGACAACCAATTTATTCCTACTATGACATCGTACCCTTGTAGAGGTAATATCACAAGACTTAGAGGATACTCCTTCTCTTGAATTTTTATCCTACCATCAGCTACTACTTCTCGTGTTGTTACCTTCTCCTCAGTCGGAGTTCTAACTTTATAAGTTACATTAACAGTAATCACACTAATCTCTTGTTCATTTACAAATTTCTGACTTGCAAAGGAATGAGATGCACTAGTATCAAACAGCACAAAAGCAGGTTGTCCATTTATCAGCACATGTCCTGGAATGTACTATTACTATGGTTACCAACTACACTAACATTCATAAATCTTAAAATGCAAAGATTTCAATTTAATTCACACTTAGAATTATTATTAAAATAAATAGTCTGAATACATACCAGTTACAAGTCCTTCATCATTTTCTTCTTCCACTCCCATGAGCTCCTCAACATCATCATGGTAGTACTCTTTCATAAAATCTGAGAAATCCTCATTCTCCTCAATTTCCATATCCTCCAAGGCAAAGATACGAGCAGGTGCAGTAGTGTTATCAACACCTTCTGTTCGCTTAGCTCCTTGTACAAACTGTAGACAATACCTGGAGAAATGTCCCCTTCTACCACACTTATTACACTTTATTAATTTCATCTTAGGACATGCCTTCAGCACATGGTTTGAATCTCCACATATGAAACATTTTCCCCTAAGCTGAACACAATTTCTTGGAAAATGATTTGCACCACATTTCCAGCACTTGACATTTCCATCCTTGTCATAAAAGCTCAAATTAGGTACTGATTGCACTGGGTTACTAGCCAGAGTTACTGGTCTCCTTCTCTTCTGCCCATAACTGTTACTGGAGGCACCAGGATATGATCTCTTAAATGATGGACCTGGTCGATATCCTCTATTGATCTTTGACTCCACATTGCTTGCATCCTCACACGATTGTCTTGCCTTATCTACCACTTCATTGTAAGTGGTAAAACCGTAATCCAACAGCTTACAACACATTGTGGGGTCAAATCCAGTAAGGAACAAATCCTTTTTCAACTCAACATTATCCCGGTATGAGCCAGGTACATATTGTAATAATCTATTGAATTCAGTCTCATACTGGGTTACACTCATACTTCCCTTCTTCAGTTCAAACAAATCTCGCACCATTTTGTTTTGAACACTATGGGGAAAATACTCCTTCCTGAATTCCTCCTTAAATTGTTGCCAATCAATGTTATTTCCAAGTTGCCTTGCTCTCGAGTCCCACCATACTCTCGCAGCTAACTTTAACATAAATGTACCATAAGATAACTTTTGGGATTCAGGGACTCTAAAAGCCTCAAAACTCCGTTCAACTTGGGCTAACCAGTCATCAGCTACATCTGGCCTACCCATCTCCCCCTCAAAATAACAATTGGCTTTTATAAACTCAGGAAGTTTATTTACCTCTTGAGGTCGCTCTATTCGTTGTTCAACTTCTTGGGGTCTTCTGTTTCCCACATTACCACCAGTCATAAGATGTTGAATCAACATTCCTTGCTGTCTCATCATCGTATGCATACTGGCAAGTATTTGCCCAATAGGCATGTTTCTTTGTGGAGGCGGCGGAGGTAAATCTTGTCTATGTTGTTCTCTTGGTGGTGATGGTGCTCGTGGCGGAGGGTTTTGATTCCCTTCAGTTCCTCCTTGACTACTCCCGTTTCCAGCTTCAGCCATAATCACTTACTAGTTTAACTTATAATCCTACATTCATATCTATTTATAAGTTATCCCTACTTTTGTTTAGAGAATAATTATAAATAAATAAATGCTTGCAATATGTACTCATATCAAATAGTAATGACAATAGTATTAAAGTCAACGTACTTAGAAATCTAACTTTTACTGTATATTTCATTCAACCTTACATTATTACTATTACAACTTCAAAATAAAAGATACAACTCGATAACTTTCAAATACATACATCAAATTTACAACTCGATTACATCGTTCCTTACATAACTTAGTACAGACTCAATCTTTACAACTGTACAAGATAAAAGGTTACATCAACTGACTACATCAAACTTACTTACAACGTACATCTAACTTGATCCAGAAGCTACAAAATATATCAAAAGTAAAAAAAAATACATCAAAAGATCCTAAAATACATCAGTTTCCATCAAAATCGCTACTGGATCATATCCAAAAATCTACCTAACTAAACATGTCAGTCATCCAACTAAACTAATCCTCCTCTGAATCCGTAGCAGCTACATCATCAAAGGGATCATAATCCATATGGCCTCCAACTGAATGGTCCTCATGCTCACTCTCTAATGCAGAGTCTATATATATTATCTCTGGAGTCTCAAGGATCACAATCACCTCTTGTACTTCATCATCATCAGACTCAACTGGATTACCAGCTCCTACTCCAGCTATCCCGGTGTCTGCAATCACCTGCATGAGCAAAGCATGTAGGTCTACACCAGGTTCATCCTCGTTTTCCTGCTCCTCTTCAGGGTCTTCTTCTGGATCTTCTTCTTCTGGGTCCTCCTCAGGGTCTTCTTCTATATGAACTCCATCCTCTTGGGGTTCAACTGGAGGTGGGCTTTCTGGTGGTGGTCCTGGTATCTCAGGTTCAGGTTCAGGACTAAAGTTCAATGGTATCTCTATACCATCCCCAGCAGGCTCGGGAAACTGTGGAAACCAATCAATGATCCCTAGTGGGTACTGTCTAGGAATGTATGGGATGTCAGCAGGGATGTGTGCAATACTGGCAGGGTATGGTCTCCCATCTTCTAACCTAGCAGGAAAATACCGTAAGGGCATCATCAGGGTTATAATTCCCTCCTTCTCCAACCATCTCTGCTCAAAAGCTGCTATAGCGGTGTATCTATTATACTGGGGGCCTAAACTCATCTCCATCCATGCCCACTCATCCTTCCAGCTATAGCACATCCGATCATGAAACTTATTGATAATCTCATCAACTGTCCTAAATATATTCCAATCGGCTAGTTCCATCAGTAACCATTGTAATTTAACCCTATAATCAATGGGAGATACTTCTCCATTCCATCCAAATCATATCCAACTATGAATCAGTTCTCCCCTTCGACCCTGTAAGTATATTTAAACCAATTAATATTTCCTATGTTAAAGATTAAGGTTACTTATGTTATACAATCTTTTATCGCCCACTTAGTATTACCCACTCTCAATATTCCTAAAATGTCTATTTCTTTTAAGGTATGACGCTTTAAAGCGAGTTTACTAAAACGACGCTTTAAAGCGAGTTTACTAAAACTACGCTCTGATACCAACCTAAAACTATTACGCCCCGAAGTCGCAAAGTCGCAACAGTCCCGCTGTGTAAACCATTCTATGATAGTAACTGGCCTCACAGTGCCTACCATAGAGATAATCTACACAAGGCGTCGACGACTCCTCGCTTTGAAGTAAACAGTTCAATAATGATTATACAACAATTATGATAATTACCACAAAGTTCTATAAAACATAGATATTTATAATAATGTTTACAGAGCTTCCCAGGAAGTTTTACATAGTAACTACAGTTTACTAATTTACAAAATAACTAACAGTCTTCAACCTTTAACTATAAGGTCAGTCTAGTTACACATTTACTGAATAACTTGATTCTCACACCCCTGGCTTCAAAAGGACTAACCTCTGGATAATTGTAGGGTGGCATAGTACTTAAAGAGATTATAAATCAGAACCTGCAAAAAGATCTATAAAGGTATGAGCAACTACAACTCAGTAAGTTGAATTGGAGACTCGTGAATGCATACAAGCACAAACAGGGTTATCAAACAATTATTCCATGCAATGCAACAATCAAGTGTCATCGCACAACGTAGTCCGGTCCGTTGTGAAATTAGAGAAATTTCGCCCGCTCCAATCCGAGTTGAGGAGTTCCATGTTATGCAACAGCTCACAACCAAACCCAAGCTTGTGCAATGGAGACCTCGCTCCTCCCGTGACTACCTTCGAACCATTGACTTCACCCCCGCCGCGACCTCCTCTCCTGTCACTTAGTTCGACTGAGGATGAAGAAGGGACCATTTTGCAATCCTGCCCTATCCCTTTCGAAGGGGTCGGTATTTGGTTGGAGAGTCCTATGACCCCCTAACGGGTTGTAATGCATGACGTTTTCGGTTATTAGGGTCGACTAAGATTAAATGCCGGTTAGGGTGTTCAACAAGTTCATACCAATTCAATCAGTCACAAAGTCATTCACAGTACAAATTCCAGCACGAATTCAGATACATCAAGCACATGCGCAAACTATTTACAATCACAATCATATACAAGCCTAAGTCTCCGAGTAATACGAAACTAGTACTCTATTACAATAAGCAATAACCCAACTTACTTGAATTTGCTCGATCGCTCGATCCTCTAATTGCGAGCTGATTTGTTTCTGGGTGTCCTATAATACAAATAGGTTCTTTTAGTACTTATATTTTATGGATTATTATTCTAACTCATAATATAACTCATTTTCCTCATGTATACCTATAACGTAGTAATGATTCGTTGTGTTCTATTTCGGGGTTCGGCTCCTAAACTAGATTCTAGTTTTAATTCTTAAGTCGTAATTAAGCTCGAATCCCAATGTGGTATTAATCACATTATGCTCGGGTATTCAAATATCCTATTGGGTCGTAATTTTTGTATTCTAAACTATCCAATACACGCTAACCCTAATTGAGGTATCGAATTTATTCCCGGTATGTAAAACTCTTACATTTTGAGATATTTACTTAAAATTAAATGTCATTTCAGATTTATTATTTTTCTTATTTCTATTATAATATTATCTAAATAACCTTATTTTTTTAAATTTATTAATTTACATTTTCACATATTACTAATTTATTATATTACTTACCTAATTTCCCTAATTAACCATACTTAGTACCTAAAGGATAGGATCAAGGTTCCACTGTAGAGATTAACTTCCCTAAACCTCTAATTAAGATTCAAATTAGTAATTAACATCCTAATCACTTAATTAACCCTTAATCACCCAATTTTACCATCATTTTAGGGCTAAAAATTAACTTAAAAATTTCGAAAATTAAATTTTAAAAAATGGCTTCATATCACTGTTATACATCAAATGAGCCTCCTACAAAAAAATTTCGAACTCCAAACTACATCCCTAAGCCTATTTATTTTCCGGTTTACTAATGCTCGGTTTTGAACAATTTGTTAGGGACCCTATATTTCCAGATATAATTAAACTAAATAAATATTTTTCCCTAAATCTACATACAATAAAACATCATAATAACAAGTTTCATAATTTCCTGGGCAAAATAAATAATTTTACAAAATTATACAAAAATCGGGTGAATAAATGACTAACCGGTCCAATGTTGTCGGCCGGTCCAGGCGGTGGGTCTACTGTATGGTGGTGGTGGGTGGTAGTTTTAGTTCACCTTGCTAATCTGCACAGTTTTCTTTTATTTTTTTATTTTCTGGAATTTCTCTCGAATTTTTTTGTGTTTCGATTTTTCTCAGATCACAAACTAGCCAAATGATTTCTGAAAATTTTTTCCTTATTAATAGACAAATGTAGTAATTAATGTGCATTAATTTGATGGGATTTTGCCCCATTTTCTTCATTTTAGGCTTTTTGTTTGTCCAATTCCTATTGGTTAATTTTTTTCTTTTCAGTCCACGACCTGATCTTGTTGCAGTTATCCTATTCTGATTTTTTTATAATTATTTTGTATTTTTCTTTAATTATTTACTTAGTTTTTGGACAATTTTAGTAATTACGCGTATTTTTATCTACACTTAAATACATGTAGGATATACGTGAACATTCCTAAATATTATTTTGGTAATTCTAAAATTTTTAGTATACATATAATTTATCTCTAGTAATTTATTAGTTATTTCATGACACTTTTCGCATTTTCGGTAATTAGTACCTATTATACTTAAAATTTGAAAATTTTATAGTCTCCTATTTTATTACTTATTTTCTTAAATTCAAGTTTACGGGGTCAGTTTTACTAATATTCCTCTCAATAGTTTCTAATTTGGGTTTGATCGGATCCTTTAACCGATCGCCCTAAACCTTGGGTTCTAAGTTCAACCCTACGGTTACTTGGCTTGGTTTTAGGGCTTATACACAAGCCTGGGTTTGGTCGTGAGCTATTGTATTAACGGCAACGCCTCAACCCGAATTAGAGCGGGCGCAATTTCTCTAATCTCACGACGAGCCGGACAACGTCGTGCGATGGCATTCGCTTGCACATGCATTGCACCTAATAAGTGATTGAAAACCTTGTTGTGTGTATAGTATAGTTTTTAGTCCTCCATCCTAACCTACTGAGCTATGGTTGCTTACATCCCTATAGATATCGTGCAGGTGTTGGGTAAGAAGCAGCAAACAACTACTCTGAAGGTAGCAACTGCTGAATCCTGGGGAGTAAGGAAAAATATTTGAAGAACAAACATATATTCTTAAGTTCTAAGTTTTATTTTAGAATTATTTTTTTCATTTTTGAAGGATGTAATAACTGAATTATAGTATATATATATAAATTTTCTCACTTTCTTAGATAAATGTTTTATCTAAATTACAAACTATTATTTCAAAGCGGGTTAGTCGTGGACACTTTGTGTAGATCAGGTCTAAAATAGCGGTTGTAAGGCCAACTTCTATCTTAGGATGGTTTACACGGCAGGGCTGTTATGACTCTACCGCTTCGAGACGTGACAATTACAATATATGAGGTGATAGTTGATTTGAATGATGAATATAATGTATTAGTTAGTTATATTTTGTTAAAAGTTAGGATTGATCATATGATTGGTTATTCATATAAGTTAAGATCCTATTGATCTTTTAATAGATATAGTTGTACTCCTTGATGGATGTGTATTCTTTGGACATATACATATGCTATAATGTAATATACACTTGTGAGTAAGAATGTAAAAGGGAATTGGATGGGTCTTAGGTGACCGATTTTGGAAGTGCTTTATATATATAAGAATTGGTGGTTTATTGAAGTAATTTAGATTAAATAAAGAAGAATCTTTGAGTTAATATAGAGTTGAGATGTAAAGAATATTGATAGAACTTATTAGTGGGATATGTTAATATTGTGGATGAAATTCCTAAGAAGTTGTTGATGAAGTTATGTTGTCATCAGTAAGATGTGATGAAGTAATGAGCCTCATAAACAATAGTGGAAATAAATTTGAGTTTGGAATAAGAAGAGAAATGGTGATATGCATTGAAAATTAAGGTGAATCCGAAACTTATAGGATTTCTGAGATAATCTTAGCTTTGGTGCTTAGTATAAATATGAGGTAGTATAATTTGAAGTGAAATAAAGCATGGTATAGAAACGAATTCTAAGAAGACAAAACATCGAGAGGGAAAAGTTAAAAACTGATTAAAAAATGAATCAGAACCTATACTAGAGGTATAATCAAAACCTAATTTAGAAGTAAATCTTATATAGAACGAGAATGCGATATAAGAGATGATAAATGATGACAATAATAAAGAGTCTGATAATGATAAGGTATATGAAATGATCATTATTTCTTATTTTCCTAAGGAAGTATAAGGTGCTAAATCAACAAGTGGAAATGATATTGAATTAATTAGAAGACAAATATAGTGGAATTCTTTTAAATAAATAGTTGTTATAAGTAATTTGAATTATGGCTATGGTATGATAGCTGATCATGTTTTCCTGAGAATTAGAATTGATCGTGTATTAGTTATTTATATATGTGGATTTCTCAACAATCTTTTAATGGATGTAATTATGCTTCTCAACAAAAGTATATTCTTTTGGACATGTATAAATGCAATGACGATCGATATATTTGTAGCTAGGAGTGTAATAAAGATCCAATGTATTTTGTTGATCAATCTTGGAAGTCTTTTATATGTGTAAGAACAGCGAAAGAAATAGTGCTATGAGGCTGTCACGCCTCGAAACGGCAGAGTCGTAACAGCCCCGCCATGTAAACCATCCTAAGATAGAAGTTAGCCTTACAACCGCTATTTTAGACTTGATCTACATAAGGCGTCCACGACTAACCTGCTTTGAAATAAACAGATTGTAATTTAAATAATCCATTTACCTAAGAAAGTGAGAAAAGTTATATATAATTCAGAAATGAAAAGTAATAACATATGTGTTGATTCTTCAATGTTTTTCCTCACTCCCCATGATCTAGCAGTTGCTAGCTTTAGAGTAGTTGTTGCTGCTTCTTAGTCAGCACTTACATGACGTCTATAGGGATGTGAGTAACCACAGCTCAGTAAGTTAGAACGGAGGACTTAAAACCATACCATACACACAACAAGGTTTTCAATCACTTATTAGGTGCCATGTATGTGCAAGCAAATGCCATCGCATGACGTTGTCCGACCCGTCGTAAGATTAGAGAAATTACGCCCGCTCTAATCCGGGTTGAGGAGTTGCCGTTAATGTAACAGTTCACGACTAAACCCAGGTTTATGTAATGGAGACTTTGCTCCTCCCGCGACTACTTTCGAACCACTGTCTTCACCCTCGCCGTGATCTCCTCCCCTATTACTTAGTTCAACTGAGGATAAAGAAGGGACCATTTTGCAATCATGCGCTATCCCTTTCGAAGGGGTCGGTATTTGGCCGGAGAGTCCTAAGTTCCCCTAACCGGTTGCCATGCATGTCCGATTATGATTATTGGTCATATATTTGCTTAAGTCCAATTTAGGGTGTTCAATCATTTCATGCAAATCATACAATACATGCTAGAGCAACAAATAGAATCATAGCATCACCCATAATCAAGCACATGCACACATCCAACTATCTAACAAGTACAAACAAGCATAATCTTAAGCCTCCAAAATACAGCATCATATTAATCCCAACTTACCTCGACTCCTTGCTCACTCACTCGAGGTCCGATTTGCTCAGGCCATCGCTGATTATCCCTATAACACAAACGCAGTTTC